>VXBO01005138.1:673031-794000 GCA_013400135.1 Rhinoptilus africanus
GCGCCGCCATAGCGACCACAAGCCACTGGTTGCCCGGCCCCGCTGCTCGCCCGGCCTCTGCACCTGTGGAAGTTGCGGCCGTCCAGCCGGACCACTATCCAGCAGTTGGGCAGACAGGTGTCGTCCGCCTCGAAGTCCCGCACATACTCAAACTTGCTCTTGGCCATGGAGAGGCGGCGCACACAGCCCGTCGCGATGGCTGACGCCGCCCGCCGCCACCCCGCAGGGGGAGGCCAGCGGCCCCCTCGGGGGGGGGCACGTCAAAGGGGAGAAGCCGGAGCCGGGGGAGGGAGATGTCCCCAGGCGCCGCGGGGACAGCAGAGAGTCGGGGGGTGACTTCAGGTGCTTCCCAGCTCGGTGGGGAAGGGAAGAAGAGCCCCGCCTCACCATCAAGAAAGAAGGGGTGCAGGAAGGGGGCGGCAGAGAAAGCCCCGAGGAGGTGAAGGTGCTGGAGAAGAGGGGGAATGGGAAGGAGCCCTGGCGAGGAGGTGCTGTCAAAGTGGAGCTGCCTGACCAGGCCTTTGAGGCCTGCAGGGTGAAGGAGGGAAAGGAGGACGCCCCGGCCAGGTCCCTGTGTGGGCCTGCTCGTGCCGGCCTCAGTGACCTCAAGATACAGCAAAATGAGGGGCTTGGTGTCCTCCCTGAAGGTCTGAAGATCCCGGTTGTGTTACACCCCTTACATCCTGGGACCCACATACAGATCCAAGGCTCTCTGCCGTCAGAGCTGATCCATGTGACTGAAGTGCCGGTGAAACAAGTGCCGCTTAAAATGCAGTCTCTACTGGAGCCTTCCGTAAAGATTGAAACTAAAAATGTTCCCCTCACAGTACTGCCCTCCAATTCAGGTATTACATTAAGAGAGCTTGGAAGGGTTCAGTAGGTGTCACCCAGTGGACAGGTTATCATCTAGGAGAGCACAAGTGTCACGTTAGAGAACCATCCCTGGAGTTTGTACAACTCTTCTGGTCATTGTACAAACTTACAAACTTTTGTTGTACAAACCTGCTTTACTCTTGCTCTTCAGCTTAAGATGTAAACGTACAGGAGCACTGAGTTCTCCAGTGGTTTGTTAAAGTCAATGCAGTTTTATCCACTTGCTCCCTGACTATATTAAATCCCTTATAACAGGGTTCAGAACTGCACTAAGTTGTGATTGCAAGTTTAAGGTCATGAATCTGCTTGATTTTTAAAGCTATGAAGCATTGATACACCTCTCTGAGAAAATTTGGACATGTTAAATGAGGAACATTTTGAAAGACCTGGATTAGAAGCTTACTTTTTTTGGAAAGATATCTAGGGTTTCAAAATTAATGACTAATTAAGTGAGGTCTTAAAGACTAGAAGATTCTTGCCCTTTATTGATAATGTGAAAGAGTTATTTTCTAAGGTTTTTTCAGAGAGGAAATTGCTTGTTCAGGGATCATTTGCAAAGGGTCTGTGCGTTCATCGCGTCACCAGCTCAAATTTAAATGTGTTTACAAAGAGCCAAAGCTGGGTGTCATGTAACGGACATTTGGTAACACAGGTTCCTCCAGCAAAATGAGTGTCCACATCTGAGAAAAGAGAGAGAGAGGGAAAAAAAAACAAACCAACCAGAAACCCCTAAACAGCAACGACCTTATCTGATAAGCCAGGGAGAGCACAGGTGTGGGACTAAACTGCCGTACCATCATTAGGTCTGGTCCCCACATTTTTAGGGCTTTGGATACATAGTTCTTATGGTGACAACAAATTTGCAGTGATACGGTCTGTGCTGTACAATGTTTAGTTTATAAATTAGTAAGAAAACAATTTAGCCAAATGAAATCCAAACCAGTGTGTTAGCATTTCCATATGTTTCATATTTTTTAAAAAATCATATACAACAAAAAGCCAGGTAAATGATTCCTTATGCAGTGGTTAAGTGACAGGTTGTGGAGGATACTCCCTTAGCCTTAGTTATTTTTCTAGGAACTGCGCTCCAAAAGTGCATCAAGTTGCACGTGTTCCAAAGCTCTAGTGATTCTTTTGACTGTTACCAAATACCCTCTTGATATACTATTGAAAGTAATCTGTATTGCATATATTGCCTGGAAGATGATCATCTTTCCTCGTTTTGTTGCATAGGTATGCCAGATACTCCATTTAGCAAGGACAAAAACGGCCATGTAAAGCGTCCAATGAATGCATTTATGGTGTGGGCTCGGATTCATCGGCCCGCCCTAGCAAAAGCTAACCCAGCTGCCAGTAATGCAGAAATCAGTGTTCAGCTTGGATTGGAGTGGAGCAAACTGACTGAAGAGCAGAAACAGCCCTATTATGATGAAGCCCACAAAATAAAACAAAAGCACAGTGAGGCATTTCCTGGTAAACATGTATTTATTTACCCAAATGTTTTAGAAGTGCAAGATTTTTTGAAAAATGTATCTCTTTCATTACAGCAACTAATAGAGTTAGAAAAAAATTTAAAATATTTCAGGCGCACACCCCTTCTGTCAGCTTTCTAGTGCCTGAAAGCATATTAAATTTTTAAAGCATACAAAATGATGTTTCATCCTTCATAGCTTCTAATCTTTTTTATGATCTTAGGCCACCATAGCTACAGCAGCTCTTCTGAATAGTCAGATAGTGAGTTTATTGTGAACATGGGCTGCTGCATCATTTTACATGCTCCAGAAAGAGCTGCCCAGGTGGCCTGTGGTGACACATGCATCCATTCCTTAAAAGCAGGAAGGGGAAATGCCACAGGAAGCACAAGTGGCATTGTATTCTGTGGGATTCAATGTGTAGAGTCGGGATTCACAAATAATGGCGCGGAAGATGCTGTTTCTCTGCTGTTTTACCATTTACGAATGGTAAAAATTTGTACCATTAACAAATTAATTTCTCCAAAACACTGCAGTTCAATAAAACAAAGCACAAGTACTTTGAACACACTTTTAAAAAGCTGTTGAGATACCAGATGTTGTAATTTTTTCTCTTTCTGTTGTCGTAATCCTGCTAGTTCATGACTATGGCTAATCCTGGTAGACAAGATCTGACAAATCTGTCATAAACAACCAAAAGATAAGAGCAGCACTCTCCCTCTCTCCCTGTACCCTTCAAAAAAAGGGGGATTTATTTAAAGTAGCATTGAGAGCTGTGTAAGAAACAAAGCTGCACAGTGTAAAGTCACAATATATTTATACATCTGTTAGTGTTTGGCTAATGTTGTAAGTCAAAGGCAAACATATTCCTCTAAAATCTATACAGTTTTCTTAGTGGGTCATATTTTCCATTGTCTCTCATAACCTGCAGGTATATGTGAGACATAAAGGGTTAAGAAAACAATGAGGAAAGGCCCATATTTTGAATACAATCATTATTTTCTTCCACACTGAAAGCCCACAGTATGGTGTCATGTTCTCCTTAACGTGCTTTCCTCAGCTGTGCCACATCACTCCCCACTGTTCTGTATTTCTTTGTCTCACAGTTACAATTTAGTAACATAAAAATCATGCCAAAATATGTCCATTTAATTTCCACCTCTGATAAAATGCTCCATTTTTCAGCTCACTGAAGCAAATGGAGTTTTGCCATTGACTATAGGAGCAGGTTTTGGACTAATTTTTTTAGATACTTCAGAATTACAGATATTATAGCTTTACATAATGAATGAGACCATTTCAAAAATTGGATGTCTGCATCTTTTTTCATCTCTGACAGGTTGGGTCTATCAACCACGACCAGGCAAAAGGAAGCGTTTCCCAGTACCTGTATCTACTGTACTTCCCAGCACTTCTCATAGTATCATCACTACAAATCCCGCTGGCATTTTTCCCTTCCAGTCACCTGCTTACTCTGTTGTCATCCCCAATGCTAAGAACAGTATTGGACATCCTGTCTGTGAGTTTTCAGTAGTGAATGATTTTGAAAACTTGGAATTTACCTATTGTAGTGAAAGTTATATATACAGTATTGTAGATATAGTTAAAACAATTTCTCAGTCTTTCTTGACACCACTATTTCTATCAGTTCCTCCCCTGCACTGCTCCTCTGCCTCCTAGTCTCTACCTACTGTTTCCTCAGCCTCTTAAATTCTTCTGTCTTCTTCACTGCCCACAGATTCCTGCTATTGTCTTTGTAGCTCCTGGTTCCCTCCTCCTACCACTTGGGTTTTGGATCTCTATTACTCAACATGTGCTTCCTGTTGAGCTACAGCTGTTTCTTTTACTTCTGTCTCCACCTCACACATATCTTACCTCACCAGACCTAACTGCGTTAGTGCTCAGCCCCGCTCTACTAAGCCTGTAAAAGCTCATTAGCTTAGTCCATGGCACCTCCACTCTTAGTGCCCCTTGGTAGTGAGGGCACCACTGCTCTAGGGCAAATGCTCAGCAACTTAGACTGCTAACAAGAAACAGCAGACAGAATTATCAACAAGGTCATCAGAAAGGAAGTCAGTAGGGTGTTAGTGTGTGCTGCAATATTAAAGCAGTCACTAAATCTGAAAAAGGAATTTTTCCTTTGCACATTTTCCGTTAATGTCTACTTAGCTATCTATGCACACCTGGAATAGTTCTATATGTAGTTGTTATGAACTTGCACATGCCCACCGTTTGAGCATACATAGCTCAGCTTTTATACAAACAAAAATATAGTTACAGAAGGAATGCATTAAAAAGTTGCACCTAACCTGGAAGGATCCTCCTGTTTATAAGAAGCAAGGATGGGCAGTGAAAAGGGGTGTAGTATGAGAGCCCACAGTCAAGTATAATGGCTGCGTATAATGGTGCGTAGTGAAAGAGCGCTGGCTCTGGCAGTGCAAGCACAGTGGATTTCAACAACTAAGAGCTTAGATGCAGGCAATGGCTTTTTTCTCTTTAAGCATACTCATAAGGGCTGCTCTCTTTCTCATGAGGCAAGAAAATGCCTGTTTATGCTGTGCGGTAACATTCAGAGATGTAAAAGAGAAAAGTCAGCTTTGTTCCGGTAAAGTTCTGAGTTAGTGATGTGAGCCTTTCTCAAATCCTTCTGTGAATTTGACTTAATAAAGTATGCTTTGTTTTTGTACCCTAGTATATTTTATAATGTTATGTTGTCCTCAGATGCTACGATGCTTCATTCCAGAGTTTACTATACTATTGTGGTTGAAATACAAACTGTAAAAATCTAGATGCACTTAAGTCCTGTTAACTCAGTATTTAGACTCTTAGACTAGGTAGAGGGGTTTGAAAATCTGTTTTGAATGTGTTTTGAAATCTTTTAGTATAAAGGCAGCCCCATTGACATGAGGTGTGATTTGAAAGTGTACATTCATGTGTATGTTCTGCAAAAGGTTTCCAAGCAAAATTGGCTAACGGGTATGTTCATTGGCGAAATAAATAAGAAAACATATCGGAGAGGAGGGTGTTTTAACTATTGCTCTGCTCTTCACTCCTTTGGCACCACACAGATATGTTAAGAATTTGGCTCACTCCAGCTCAGCTAGCAGACTTGGGTGGTCTTCTGAGGTTCAGGTGCTAAATACACACTCCAGCCTCATTCTGTGACCATACCAGGACAAGCCACAGCCCTCACCAGCCTGACAGCCTCAACACCCACTAGCCAATTTGGTCTTCTTCCACCCTGGGGTTTCTGTAGAAGGAAGCTTGAACGTGTGGGCTCCAAACCCGTCCATCAGAACACATGTAGGCCAAGTGGTGTATGACCGTGAGTTGCTGGGATAAGTAATGCTGGGAAGTGTTTTGAGGGAAATGGTTCTGTCTCTGGCTGTGGTTTACTACGCTGCGATTTATGAAATCTCTTCCTCTATTCATATCTGATAAATAACTGTTCTGTTTCCTAAAGGTGACGCTCCTTCTGCCATCAGTCTGCCGGCTTCTTCCATTCAGCATGCTGCTCCAGTTACTCTTTTCCAGACTACCAGTGCAGGAATCCCATCAGTGGCTGTTCCAGCTCCAACCCTGCCCCTGCGCCCTATAATTTCATCACAGCACCTTGCTAAACCTGCTCAGGCAGAAGTTCTCGATGGGCTCAATTGCTCTCTGAAGAGATGGACACCAGTTTTCATTGAGAGCAGAAATCCAAGTAACATAACCACCACTAATAGCAGATTTTCTGTCTCTACTAGTGAGCCCCCAAAGGAGTACCCAG
The DNA here is from genome assembly GCA_013400135.1 of Rhinoptilus africanus. NCBI lineage: Eukaryota > Metazoa > Chordata > Aves > Charadriiformes > Glareolidae > Rhinoptilus > Rhinoptilus africanus. The sequence goes on from VXBO01005138.1 coordinate 679,146, forward strand.
GGGTTTCTATTTTTCCTAGAGGTGTACCTCTTCCCCAAGCTACCCCTTTTCTTCACTCACCTCTTTATGAGTCTCCTCCCATTGGTCAGCCAGCTAATCTGTTTGGAGTACCTCCTCGGTTTCCATTTTACCACCCTTATTTCGTACCTGGACCTCACTATTTCACTTCAAGGTAATGAAACCCTTCATTTCAATACCAGTAAGAACAAATGCTAAGAGGCAGAGAATCTTCTGATTTACAGAAAGTAGATGGATCATTTAGAAGGAAAGGTGCTCTTACCTTCCGATAGCTCCTCTGTGGTGGAACCTGCTGGCCTGAGGCTGCTCGTAATATATGTGCAGTTATTGAAGGCTTCATAGTACTATTGCAGTAATTGGCACTCCAAAGCCCACAGTAAAGAGACAGATCTTCACTTTATGCATCTAAGTGCAGTTGCTTTCGACAGAAAAGCATTAGGTAGAGATAGTGTAAGTGTATTTCCCAAATGATGAGATAGAATTAAAGTAGGTATGTGAGATGTCTCCTGGGTACTATGATTGCATCTGTCACAACTACCAGTATTGCTGAAATCCAGCCTGGTGGGAAATGTCTTCAGAATTGTTATGTAAGTAGTAATTCCTGGGTTTTCCTTTGCAGTCTCTGGGCAGTCAATCAGAGATCACCTAATCAAAGAATTTACAAGATAACAGATGTAATAGCCCATGGGTATTTCCTAAGCTAAGCATGCACAGAAAGCACCAGTGCCCTCCCAGCAGCAGGTGTGCTGCTCTGGTGCTCTACTGATGCTTATTCTTTGTAAGGCGTCGTTTTTCTTTCATGACTGTGCAATATCAAACATAACAAATTATTATGACTATTAGACTTCAATTCTGCTCATTAATACACTGTTCATTGCTACTAATAGCCTCAACCAACATGTTCCTATGGCAATAAGTTTACCTGGTCATAAATTAGGGCTGATGATGACCCATCAAACTCAAAAGAACTTTATGAAACTCATAAGTGCAATACCAGATTGTTCTATTTTTGAGGTCCTTTAAAAAAATACAGGACATATATTCCCAAAACTGCTAAAGATGAACTTGGCTTAGCCCTTGGTCTCTGAAATTAGACAGTTTTGTGAGGCCTCTGAGGGAGAGGAGTGTTCTTCTACCATAAAAGACTGTTCTGAGTTCACACATTAATGGACTTCTGGAGGCTGCCAGCTTTGCTAGAGCCAGGATCTTTCTAATGCAATGATTTATAAGTTCACATTCCTATAAACTAATTTCTTGCATACAAGAATCACAATTTCTGGGTAGCATTGACAGTGCAAAGGCACTAAAATGCACTAAAAATTTAAATGTTAGATTGAAAAGGTGAATAGTCTCCTTTAAACCTCAATAGAGATTTTATCAATGTCTTTAGAATGTCTGCACTGTAAGCTGTGTTACTTCTTCACATACTTTGTTTTTTTAACAATGTAGTGAATTTCTGTAACACTGTAAATTACAATAGGTGTTTCATTCTGCATCAGAATAAAAATTCAAACTTCTGACACCAGAGGAATACAGTTACATTTGACATAGTAATCTCATGCAATCTACTATGTGGTTGCTTTTTAAAAATTTATCACTGTACATTCTTTAAATAGTAACATTGACAACCACATACGGGGCACAAGGATTCCCTGTCAGTCCTCCTCCTAAATAACAATGTAAGGATGCAGGACTTCACTCCAGGAATAAATAAGAGTGTTTTACCCCAGCTCTGTCACAAATCTCAGCATACAGAAATAACACAAAGTGACTTTTGATGCTTTGTTTTACTTTTCTGAGTATGTCGGTTAACATACTGCAGGCTTATCAGATGCCGGTTTATCTATGATATTATTTCATTGATAAATACTGTCAGTTTTGTGTTTGTTTTCAAAACAACATCGTGCTATATCTAGCATGAAGAGGTGCATATGCACAGATATGGAATCTGTGCCCGACTCTTGTTATGGCCCCAGTGTTTAAATTAGACATGGGTTTAAAGTATACGTGTTTTGAATATTTCAACAGGATAAGATGACTAACATAGAACATGAGTGTAATTCTGTTTCTTAGCTGACTGGAACTCCAGACAACCTGCATTTCTGAAAGCCAACTTTCAGTCTCTTTCATTGCAGCACATGCCCATTCAGCCAACCTCCATTTGGCTGTGGGAATGCCTCCAGCTCAGTGTCTCAATGCCTGGGCTGTTATGAAGACAGGTACCAAAGACAGGAGATGATGTTCTCAGCTCTGGATGGAAACTGTCCTTTCAAGGAATATTCAGAAGAACGTATACAAGAGGACCGCTGCAGCAGTGAGAGCCTTGAAGCAGTGTCCTGTTACAGCAGCTGCAACGAGGAGTGGTATTTAAGCCCCCTACCGCTGCTGGACATTGAAGAGTTAGAGGAGGTTTTGTCGGCCACCCCATCGACTCCCTCCAGTATCCACCTAATCAACGTAACTGACAGCGACGAGGAAGACGAAGTAAAGTTGTTGCAAGAATTGTAATCTTTAAAACAAATTATAAACCAGAGAAGTAGTATAGAATGGGAAATAAACCTTTTCCTCAACACTGTCTTTTCAGTCAGTATGTTCAATGGAAAACCCACGTAGCTTGAGCGAGCTGTATGGGTCGTTTTGAAGAGTCTGATGATCTGTTTGTATTTTGAGAGATCTCATACAGACCTGGGGAGGTCAAAAGCCTCTGGAGTTTCATCTGCTTCATCAGGGCATTGTTTGGGCTCTGCCTCAGGAAAGCACTTACACAGGAATACAGCTCTAAGCATGTGATAACGTGCTTTCCTGAGGAGAGCCAAAATAGGAGCTTTGATGATATTTGCCATAATTTTGTAGGTATTACTTTAGCAAGTGAAATAATTCTGGTTTATAACTGTAATGTAATTCTCACTGCAGTAAAATACTATAAGGCCTGGAGAGGGAAGTCAAGAACGATTCTGAAATACTTTACATTTTTTCCTTTGATGAGACAGCTTCAAGCTTAATTTGGTTAATTTTTAACTGTGGTCTGTGTTTCTGATACAACTCCTATATAACGCACTGAAAATTTACATCAGTTTCAGTAATATCTTGGTCTGCAACCACTTCCATTAATGAAAATGAGATTGTCCAGAAGGTACGGTGAGGCAGGGTAGCACCCAGAGAGAAGAAAATGGATGAGATCTGTCCCTGTGACTTACACTGGTGGGCTGTGACTTGTCCACAAGTTGCACTCTGGGACTTGTGAACTGAGTGCACTCTGGGAGTTGTGAACAGGGTGCACTCTGTGAGTTGCACTCTATGTGCGAGAGCAGCTGGAAGCATCCAGCTCTCACTGGGGGCGGATGAAGAGAGGGTTGAAAGCTTATGGGTAAGGATTAAGGGGCAGGCGAATATGAGGGATACTGTAGTGGGAGTTTATTACAGACCACCTGATCAGGACGAGGAAGCTGACGAGGCTTTCTACAGACAGCTGGAGATAGCCTCCCAGTCGCAGGCCCTGGTTCTTATGGGGGACTTCAATCACCNTCTGGGCTCAAGGCATATGGAGGAAAAGAAGGCCATCAGAAGTACTCAACAAAAGCCTTTGTTATTTTTCAGAGAATTTTGTATTCTCTGAAGAATTATTTACAGTACTAACTAGGCTTAGGGAACAGAATCACAGAATCACAGAACCATAGGGTTGGAAGGGACTTCTGGACATCATCTAGTCCAACCCCCCTGCCAGAGCAGGGTCACCCAGAGCAGGGGGCACAGGAACGCCTCCAGGCGGGTTTGGGATGTCTCCAGAGACGGAGACTCCACCACCTCCCTGGGCAGCCTGTGCCAGGGCTCTGCCACTCTCAGTGTAAAGAAGTTCCTCCTCATGTTTAGGTGGAACTTCCTGTGCTCAAGTTTGTGCCCGTTACCTCTTGTCCTGTCACTGGGCACCACTGAAAAGAGCCTGGCCCCATCCTCCTGACACCCACCCTTTAAGTATTTGTAAGTCTTGATAAGGTTCCCCCTCAGCCATCTTTTTTTCTAGACTAAAGAGACCCAAATCCCTCAGCCTTTCCTCATAAGAGAGGTGTTCCAGTCCCCTAATCATCTTTGTAGCCCCACTGATAAAGACAGGTACAAATGAAATTTCCATATACCTCAAAAGCTAGTCCTAAGTCAGTGTAGAGTAGATATCCTCTGGGTTCTTTGCACTTTAAGTTTTCTGTCTTAGATCAACATTTTCCTGCTTTTCTGCTTCTGTGGGCTCATAACTCCATTTTCCAATTCCAAGATCAAAACCTCTCCTTTGAGAACTACTGCATTTTGTAGTTAAAGAACACAACAGCATGAGTAAATCCTGTCTATCCTACACACTGCATCTGCAGTGCAGATGAATCATTAAGAGGAAAGTCTTATAAATAGTAGAAAATGCCTGTTCGTTTCTAAATTATCTTCTCGCTGAAAGCTGATCTGGCCTGCAGGAATGCATGTGGGCAAATGCGCTAATTCCTACACAAGCATGTTTCAGGGTATAAAACAGCTGTTTGTGGGATTATTCTCTAGTTCTACCTTCCCTCTTCTCCCATTTTTCTTTTTATAGGCTATGGAGAAGGATGTAACACATATTGCAGTGCACCAGAATTCAGAACGGTTGCTTGCCATGGATCATACAAATTTCCTTCCAGGGGAATGGTTGCTTGCCATGGATAATACAAATGTCCTTCCAGCGCTGTCTGAAGGGAGGTGCCTCCGAGCTGCTCAGTTGTACCTCGTGCTTGTTGTGAACCTGGTGCTGAGAGCTCAGAGCGAGCTTCAGTGGGTTGGGGGATTGGGCATTTGCTGCACAGCATCTGTCTGCTAATGGGACCTTTGCTGTCTGCGTAGGAAAACACAGTATTATACCCTCAGTGGAAAGCTGCCCTGTGTAATACCACAAAGGCCAGAAGAAGAAAAGACTGAAGGTTAGCACGTCTTGGATACATCAACGGGAAAAAAAATGGAAGGCTGATCCCTTCTTCCCTTCCAGCAAGGGCTGAATTCCTGAGTCGACCATACGGGACCTGTGTCTGCAGGTCTACAGCACTGGACCCAGCCCCCAGCTGAGCTCTCTTGAAGACTATTGTGTCTTGTCTACAACAGAAGTGAAAACTATACAAACAACCCATCCAAACCTAGCTGCTTCTGAATCATTCCTTGGCGTGATCTGGCAGCCCACATGGGGGAATTCTCTTGTGATAGAAGAGGGTTTTAGCTCCCATTTCTAGGTCATTTTCAGCCCACCTTCGAACTTTTCTCCTAAACGCAGATTCCAAAGTGCCAAGTGTCTGTGCTCTTATTTCTCCTCCTGCAACGTGTGAAGTGGGTCACAGGCAGGGCCACTCCGTGGCGAGTGTGTGCCCTCCTGCAAGCCTGCTTCATGGCGCGGCAGAGGGCACTTGGGACACGCGAGACATATTCTACTCTCTCGTAAGTAGTGTTTTTTCCCCTTGTTTCTATTCTGTTTATTTTAATCTAAACCAAAAATCACCTTGCATGCTTCTCAGCATGAAAAACAAACCAGATGCAGATTTTAAAAATAAAGTTTGTTTTCCTCCTGCTGCTGTAAAAGTCTAGAGACACTCAGTAGCGCTTCTCAGTGCATCACTGCCTGTGGCTATCCATTTGCTGAGATGAATTTCTTCTCCAAAGTTGCCGGACAGTTTTATGGATTGGATGTTATTAAAAGTCTTTCTGCCATTATACCTGTTTCCCTTCTCTTACGAGAATTAACTACTTCAGTATAATCGCTATTATATTGGAGAAGTTTGCAGGCAGCGTGGAGAGGACAACAGTGCTCTACAAGTACAGTTAAAAAGATGTAATGTATCTGCATATACAGTCTTCTGCCATTAAGTTCACTTGCCTGTAGGAATGAAGCAAAAGTAGCAGCAGTGACCCACCCTTTAAAAAAAAGCATAGAGACTGCTTTGATATAACTTCACTAACAGCACATCAGGACAAGCCCTTGTCTAGTACCTGATCATCTTACAGCGCTTCTCCCTCTTTGGCAGGACAGCTGCTCTAGGGCCCTTCCAAGTATTCCCGCTGTCCTACATGGGTGGTGGAAAACCAAAGCTAAGCAGGAGATTCTGGGTCAGCCGAAACTGTTCTCAACTGTTAAGACTCAGAATAACGAATTCTGCTGTTAAATCGTTGGTTCCCTTCACGGATTCACAGCCTTCCTCCTTTGATCATTTCAAGCGATATGAAGAAGAAAAATCTTCTGAAAGCGGAAGATTTCACATTCCACTCAAGTCAGCCAGAGGCACAAAGTTTCTTTTATCAGTGCGAGTGTCTGAAACGCAGAGGTTAGACAGGACTAAAAGTCTTCTACCTTCTCCTTCTTTTGATTCTTAGTAATATTTTTTCAGTGTCAGCAGGAGTCTTTTCAGAGCAGTTTGTTCAACAACCTTTCCTGTTTCTGAAGAGAAAGTTCCAACAAAATATTACTGAGCTTTTACTCTGATACATGTTCAAGCCATCCTCCACCTAAGTCTGTTTCTTTAACAGGCATTCTCCTCTGTAGGTCTGTTTCCTTCTAGGTGGCTAACTCCTAATTTACTACGAACATAATGGGAGAATCATCTTCTTTCGCTTTCCAGCTAACGACAACAGTGTTAAACCATCTTGCAGACTGTCGAGCAAGTGCAGAAACCCCACTGCAAGACCGTCCACATCAGTTTTGTCCTGGAGAAACTGAAACACCGACTTCTCAAACCTAGCGACCGACCGCATGTACCGACCCTTGCTCTGGGCGCTGCACGGAGGCTGCTCGTGGTAGGTATGTCCATCCCTTGATCACAGGGGATGCAAGAGATAAGGGAACAGAGCGCAGACTTCCAGATTCCCAGCTGATACTTTTAATCAGGTAGTTGAGATCCTGGAGGAAATGAGTCTGAGTCTGTATAATTTCTAGATAAGCGAAAGCCTGACCTTGCGCTGTGAATCAGGCAAATGTCCCATTGAGCTTTTAGAAGAGATGGGCAGAGGCAGGATCTGACTCATCCCGTGCCAGAGGCAGGTAGCGTTACAGCATCTAAGCACTGTTAATAAGGCTAGAATATCCCGAATCTTTCCATGCAACAATGTCTCAGCAATGTAAGTGATATATCATATATATATAGTGAGAGATTAAACTATATATAACAACTGCACAGTCTGTGGTTATATTTTTATAGAGGGAGTTTCTGGTGATTATAAATTAAGATATCAATTCTCATGTTACCAAGAACCAAAGATAAAAATACCACTATGTAACAAATGCAAATATTGCATGTAGTTCATTTTTACGGTATTTGAATGCTGACAAAAATCACAAGCAGATAAGTTATTGCCCTAAGTATTTTAAAAATCTAAAAATAAGGCTTCTTTAATTCTATTTTATGCTTTTTTTGAGCTGATCTTCTTCTACAGAAATATATGGAGCAGTTCCTGGGAAGATTTGTCGTAGTGGCAAGATCTGTGACAATCTTTTAATGCAAATATACATGTTCCTCATCAAAGTATTTTTTTTTTCCATTGGGTAAACAGAAATTTTATGCATGGATGAGAGCAGAATAGCTAAATTTGGCTTGCATTTTGACTTATTTATAATAAAAGCATCAACAGCAGTGACATTGTCTTCATCTGTATTACAGGCAGCCATAAATAAATGGGAGGGTTCACAAAAAATTTAAGGTTTCCCATCAGGATACTCCATATAATTAGAAAAAAACTTGAAATCTGGTCCCTGGATATTTGCTCTGGGTAATAACATGATTTAGTTGTGTGACGAAAATTTGTGACCTGTCTGTGGATCAGCTAAAATGTCATTTATAGCCTGCTCACCCTGGTGATTCCCTCCAGGTGTGCCCAGCGTGTCCTAGCTTTCATCTGCCGGGGTGATATGAGGAATAAACTGACCTTCATGAGATCACAAAGGTTCAGCATGTGAAGTGCTGGGGGAGAGAGAGGACACGTATGAAAGTCATAAACCGAAATGGCACCTGCTAATGGAAACAGTCACATTTCCTTTGGGCAACAGTGGCAGGAGTCAGCAAAGACCTTCAGTAAAGGAGAGCTCAGTGATTTCAAGAGCATAAATAAACCTCTGGACAAGAGACAAAATCATTACTATTATTTAGCAAACCTTTATTCTAAATGGAGTATTCATTTCCTATCGTCCTGATTTACCGATACACTCTGAAATGTAGCCAGGTGCAAATTCTCCCCATTTCTTAAGTTGTTTTCCTGGTGGTTCACCTACATAAGCACTTTAAGTATAGAGATGAATGGAAAGAGTTGTATGGATAATGCGGATCAATGGCTGTCTGAAGAGCATGACTAAGAGGTAATGCCTTTCCTTGACACTTGCAGCCAACCCCATAAAAATGCACGTCAGTCCACCCTCGCAGCTTTGCTAGTGTGGCTGCAGTTGGGCTGGCTGGGACTCAGCAGAAATTCACTGACATAAGGGAAGGCAGTTGCTTTTCACGGTCTCATCATGTACAAGGAGTGCCTACAGCACCATGGAGCTCCGGTGTTTGCAGCTGGTGACCTCAGCGTGGCCCCACCGTTGGACTCTCCTCTCCTGGTGCGACCCGGAGCCACGCTGGCTAACCCACCGGCAGCCAGGCACTGCCTCTGGTGGTCCTCTGGGTCCTCATCCCCCTGAAGGACAGAGGACTAGCAAAAGGACCCCAACCCATGGGTTAGCCCTAAAGGGTGCAGGAGAAGACAGGGATGCGCCTTTGGGAGCCTCCTGGGAGTGAATGGATATCCCTGAAGGGCAGCATGGGGAATATGAACTGTGGATGCTTCCAAGCCCTCCCTCAGTCCCAGCCCTTCCATCTGCCCTAAGGGGAGAGAGGCAGTGAACATTTTTTCGCTTTTGCCCATTTATATGGGCACGATACATTTCACTCTATATCCCTTCAGCTGTCATGGGGCCACGCATTTCCCAGGAGCGGAGGGATTTAGGATGCCTCTGGAAACACGGATTCAGCCATGAAGGGTTTGATAGGATTACACACAAATATAAGAAATAAATAATTAAACACCTAAAGCCATCGCACAGCTCCTCCAGGAGCCTCTTGACAATGACTTGGCTGCTTCCCTCCAGCAGGTCCCCCCTTTTTTGCTACCTTTTGAGGCCCAATGGATTTCCGTGCTGGCAACAGAGCTGGAGGGGGTGTGAGGTTTGCAGGGGGAGCCCCAGAAAAGCGCTCAGGCTCCCCCCTGCCCCCGGGGTGCCAGGGGGCCAGCCCAGCCCCGCACCCCCGGGCAGAGCCGCTACGGCACCCAGGGTGGACTGTCCGGGTGGGGTGGAGGGAGATGGGGCGAAGACAACCCCCACCCCACAGGCAGGGGGGTGCAGCGGCGGATGGGGCCGGTGGTGGGAGGAGAAAGCGGCGCCGGGCGGTTTTATACGGCGGGGCGGCGGCGGAGCGCCGTCTCCTGCCCGGAGCCATGCGGGGCCGGGGGCTGCTCTGCGNGAAGGTGAGTCGCGCCCGGCGCTTTGTTTCTGTTTTGTTTTCAAACCTCCATACCGTGTCCGGGGGGAGGAAGGGTGTCACGGTTAGCACAGGACCTCGCGAGGCGCGTTTTGTGCTGTTTTTTGGGTTTTTTAAATTATTTTTTTAAGCTGAGCTCTGACAAGCCGCAGGGGTGAGCCAGGGAGCCCATCTGCAGCACGGGGAGCTGCCGCAGCTCCTCCAAATCCCGAGAAAAGCTGGGCGATCTGGTTGGCACATCTTAGGCACTGAGCCTAGGACCACTCCTGGCGACTTGCATTCACCCTCTGCAAAGGCTTGGAATGGTTTTCCCTCTGCCATCCTTCAAAATCCAGATCAAGTCTACCTGATCTCTGTGCTTGCGGAAGGGGGGCAGGTGATACAATCAGCGGCATTTAGGGGAGAGCCGAATAGAGGCATGTGGTTTAGGGGGAGATGAGTCCCAGCTGGGAGGGTGCTGCACTAAGAAAAGCCAACCAGCAGCTCAGGTGTGTCTCACTACCTCTTTGACACCAAACCNTGCTGCTGCCGCCGCTGCCCCGTGAGTGCCCGGCCCGGGGAGGGGGCTGTCAACGGCCGCCCCCCACCCTGCACCCACCTTTGCCTGCATGAGCCCCCCGGGGAGGGAGGGATGGATGGATGNGAGCTCTGACAAGCCGCAGGGGTGAGCCAGGGAGCCCATCTGCAGCACGGGGAGCTGCCGCAGCTCCTCCAAATCCCGAGAAAAGCTGGGCGATCTGGTTGGCACATCTTAGGCACTGAGCCTAGGACCACTCCTGGCGACTTGCATTCACCCTCTGCAAAGGCTTGGAATGGTTTTCCCTCTGCCATCCTTCAAAATCCAGATCAAGTCTACCTGATCTCTGTGCTTGCGGAAGGGGGGCAGGTGATACAATCAGCGGCATTTAGGGGAGAGCCGAATAGAGGCATGTGGTTTAGGGGGAGATGAGTCCCAGCTGGGAGGGTGCTGCACTAAGAAAAGCCAACCAGCAGCTCAGGTGTGTCTCACTACCTCTTTGACACCAAACCTATCGATACCGATCTCGCCTCACTTCTCCTAGGTGGAGGGTGGAGTGATGTGTGGGTAATCTGCAGCCATTCTGAGAACCCCCGGGGTGCCAGACTGAAATGTTTATCAACCACAAACCACAGTTCAAATTCCCAGCATTTGCACTGCCGCAATCAAGAAGTTATCAGTTGCATAATCAAATGAAAGAGGAAAATCCAGATGTTGTGAACCAGAAAAAGGGAAGCCACAGCATTATTCTAAAGAAAAATCATGGCATCTCCCCATAAGTGGTATTATTTTGGGATTTATGTCCTCTCCATATGATGAGACCTTCTAAAACATTTTATTGGTCATATTAAAAAAAAAAAAAGCTACAATGATATTAATTCTCTTTAAAATGTCCTTGCAGGGCTGCCGGTAAGTTTTGGTTCTCTCTGGTATTCACAGTGCTACAAATACATCTGGACAGTATTTCCCCTTATACAAATTTGCTGGGTCTCAGGGGTCGTACTTGGTTTGTTTCAGGCCAGTTCCTGTTGGCTCTAAAACCAGTGTTAGCAAAGCTGATGTACAGCTGGGATATTTCAGTTACACAGCAATTGATGGACTCCAAAGTAGTGGGATTATTGAAGGAGAAGGGAAAGCGTTATTAGTAACAATGATGTTTGCACAACCGTTGTGAAGAGACCCTCAGACCCCCCCCAGTTACAGGCAAGGCAACCTCTGTTGCTTACACTTAGCGAAACAGCAGATCTACCGTGAGATGTACTGAGCACCTGTGGTTCAGTAAACTAAACTCAGCCCCTTGGAATTAATTCTTGTTGTATACACTAAATGTATTAACTTGTTTTGCATCATCTGCGTGAGCATGGTGCAGCGTCCTGGAAACTGAAGGAAAGATGAACAAAACCCAGAATACGAGCAGGGAGCTGATGAAAGGAGAACTTTGTAACTGAGCTAGGAACTGATAAAGTGGCAAGTGAGCGTCTCTCTGGGTTGACAGATCTTTCATCAGAACATCCTATTCAGTTAGCCTTGCTTTATTTTGCTTTCAGTTGATCTGTTCTGCAAAATACCCTCTGACACTGAATTAGGAAATACTATGATCATCTCACCATTTTTATTATTTTTTTTTCTTACATCTGAATAGAGAAGTCTGTTCTTATCAAATGGGTTATTTCTCTTCTGGGGAGTTTATTCATCCATTTCTGAGAAAGCACTCAGACTTAGAAATCCCAGCTGACCTTAGCTAGGGGTCCTGCTTTGAGGGAGGTAGAACTGGAGACCTTCAGAGGCCCTTCTAGTTGGCCCTCTAGTAAGCATATTTTATACTTTTTGGTCTCTTGAATTATTATTATTTTTTTAATGTTGGGTTTAGTGTGCGCATTTGCCATTGCACGAAGTCCTTTCTGTCACACCAGTTGGCCTGCTGGAGCCAGCTGTCCCGTGCCTCAAGGTAGGAGGAAGGCGAGGAGTGGTTTAAGGTCAGCTGCAATTTCCAGGGGAACAACTTGTGTGTCTGGATCTGTTCATGATTAGGATGATGTATGAGTAACAGGCACCATCTCTTTTCGCACGCAGCATCCATTCAGAGCTGAAGTCCAGGTGAAGGCAGAAGGCCAGGAGCTCGTCTTGGAACTGGAGAAAAACGCGTAAGTGTGCTTGAGCCTTGCAGTGTGGTCTCCCTAAAATAATGAATAAGGATTATGGCGAAGTCAACAGGAAAACCTCCACTGACTTCAACACGGTTTTGATAAAGACAGGATGAGGAAGTCCTTTTCTGGATTTCAAGGTTATTCCAGGCCCGAGTCCCACTGATGTGAATCGGCCAAGCAGTGCTGACTGTAACAGCTTGGTCAGCAAAAGACAGACGGTGACCTGGCCCTCGGCGTGTAAACTCATTTTTGCATCATAATTCTTACTACACTAACTAGAAAGTGTTGCTGATATGAAGTGCGCTATTTACCATGCGGCTCGATGCTTTAGAGTGTAATGAGAATTTCATTTGGTGTGATCCAAAGAGGCCCTGCTCTGTTTCCTAGGAGAAATGATCTGACAGTTTCAATTCCATTAGTGCCCTTCGTGCTAAAGTAGACTGAAAAAAAAATGCTTTTGCATTAAGTGAAATGCAGCCTCCTCTCAGGCATGATGCGGCGATGCTGTGTGGTATCAAAGGGTGTGATGTGTATTGAATTCAGCTGAAGCTGCGGGAGATTGAGGCAGGTAGAAGGAATCTGGTCTGGAGGTTTGTTCCAGAGGCTCTCTGCCCAGTGAGTGAGTTAGTCTCCAGTGAGGGAGTAGCAACTGGAAATTTAGCTGCGAGAAGCTTGTCTTTGCTAAGCAGTCCACTTGTACCATTGGTGTTTTATTTATTTTTAAAAGAGTATGAAGATTTATCTGTGGAAACACAACCAAATGTTTACCTACCAGAACCAGTAGGAATAGTAACCTTGGAATAATGACCCTGGTTATAATTTAAGTGTATGGACATTCCAACCACAGAGCTTGGGGGCTCAGCTTTCCTCCTGAAAGAGTGAAGTGTCAGAAGATCTTATTAGTTCTGATGGCAGTGCAGAAACCTAAATGATATTCAGGGTGTGTTGGAGGAAAATCAGATTTTTTTCTTGGCACCGTCTGCAGTTAAGGACTGAAATTGTATGGCTGATGAAAGGCAAGTAGATCCTGCGAGGTGTGTCCTGTAACAGGCCACATAAGGTACTGGGAGTTTCGGAGCTGCAAAAGCTGGACACGTTTTCCCTGTCAGTCGCGCACCTGTGTAGAGCTAAACAGAAACAGATATAAATTCTGTGTGTTTTGGCATCTCTCAGCTGGGAAAATAGAGAAGTGGTGGAAGAGACCAGGCAGCGTAAGCATGGCCAACACAGCCCTGTCTGATGCAGGGAAAATAGCTGTTGCTGAGGAGAGTGGTCAGCGATGCGCTCTCTGAGCTGAACCTGGAAGCAACATCACTGCTGGAGCTGCTGGGGGTCTCCTTCCTGGTGGAAGGACCCTCAGGTCTTGCATATTCTGCAGTTGCTATGCAAAGGTGAATTTATTTCTGGCACAGCAGGAGCTGGCAAGGATCCTTGCTGAATTAATCCATTTGTGCTCCGAGCACGGTGACGTAACCTCCAGGTGCCTTGCGGGAGCGGTGCCGTGCTATTTCCAGTGCAGACGAACTCGCTGCTGGTGTTAGTAAACAGAATTACAATAATAGAGGGTTTCTATTGTGTTTATTTCCTGAAATGCATTTTCGTTCGTTGGGGTGTATACACACAGGCTGAAGTGTGCGCACGCTTCCACTGCGGGATGAGTTGCTTTACCAGGACTGATGAAATACAGCAGGTGGTTTGGAGTCTTTTATTTTTATTTTCTGTGGAAAATGCAAGTGATTCATAGAGAGCAGTGCTTCATGTGGGAGTCTCACCAGGCCTCAAGTCCTTGTTCAAGAAAGGTGGTGGCACGATCCCAAAATGCAAGCCTGAACTTGATTAGATGGGAGGCTCTGGAGAGCCACCACTTTTCAGAGACTTGTGAAGATGCAGAAATAGTTTAGAGACACTCAAATTAAACGGGAAATGACGAAGCAAACAAAACCGCCAAGTCCCTGGGAGCCCTGTGGGTGCTGTAACCATCAGCAGACGTAGAGCACTTCTAAGTCAATGGGAACCTCTTCTCCTTGTTGAAGTGTGCGGTGAGGTAGAGTCCAGCCTGGCTCCTCGGGTTCCTGCTTCTTAGCCTGGGGGTTGCTCCCCAGCTCCCAGGAGCTCAGCACTGGTATTGCTTATCTTATAGGGGAGCCTGAGGTCCTAGTTGAGGTTTCGGGTACTGAGTAGTTGCAGCATCGTGGACTTCTTTTCTGAAGGGTTTATCGGAGACCCGGACAGTGGGAGAGAAGGTGAAATCCCCCAAGTGGGAAGTGTCTCTTCAAAGCTGTCTCAAACCTGGCTGCTCCTGGTTTTCGGTTCTTGTGAAAGTGGGTATAAGAGAGAACTGCACAACTTCAAGGAAGGTACTTTTTAATTCAAAATGAGCCCCAGAGTTCTGGGGTCACTTAATTGGTCCAGTTCAGAGAAGCCTCTGGAAACCAGCTTTGGTGCTGAGGTTGGTGCTGTGCTCCCCCTCGGTCCCCGCGCTCAGCACAGGGGTGGGAGCGCAACACCGGGCTCCTGCTCCGCTCTCACGGCCACAGCCCAGCCTCCTCTTGCTCTAAGAAAGTGTGATAGGATTGGCATTGCCGGGGTCTGGTTGAAATATGATTTACCCAATGGTTCCCAAAGCTGGAAAGAAGGTATGCCAAGCTAGTGAACTGTTCTAGGTGGTGCTCTTGGTAGATTAAGCTGCCTGGTTAGACATTCACCACTCTCCTTATGGAGAGACAAAGCTGATGAGAATATGAACTTCCTTTGAAAGGCGAGGTGGGGAAGTAATAATCTGTACGGCTTTGGTAAGGATGTGCTAGCTTTGAAAGAAACGTGGAAGAAATGTTCACACCCAGCCCGTGATTTCATATTCCATATGAAAAGGACATTGTGTTCACCCACAGAGGTGAAACAGAAATTATTGCATATCTTTCTTCAGAACTGTGCACAACTGTGTATTTTGTAATAAGCTCAGCACACATCTGAGTGCGGGCTTCATATATCTACGAATACCGTTATTGCAATAGCAGTTAACATAATATTGCATTATTTCCTGTTCAGGCATTTGATGAGAAGGCGGAACCATGCTATAGTTCCAAGCAGAGTTCACAACACTAGTTAACATTTCTGAATAACGACAAAAGTATATCCCCCAAACGACTCAGGCTTATTTTAAATGACTCAAACCCATGTCCCGCAGCTGCAGGATGGAAACCTCAAAGCTGCACAAACAATAAATATATGGAGAGATGCCTATAAAGCAGCTTTAGATTTGGCTGGGGCTTAGGAACGGAAGAATCTGAGTTGCAAACCTTGGATGAAAAGTGACTTTTTTTTAAAAGGCGTTTACATTTGTTCATAAAAAGCAGCTTTGGCCAAGCAGGGAGGGGATGCTGAGAGGCTCTGAATGTGTGTGGCAGCACTGCCTGGTGCGAACCTTTTCTTTCTAGCAAAGGGGAGAGCTCCTACGTGTGCAGAGGAAACCTACAAGGAATTCTTTTTCTCACCTGGATGCAGAAAAAGTATTAACAAGACTTTCCTCCCTTTTCTCTTCCTCTTTGTGTCTCTCATGGGGCGAGCACACTTGGGAAAGGCCCTCTCAGCTGCAAGGGGCAGTGGAGGCTTCTCCAGGAGAAGTCAACTTTTCCAGGGGATATCCCTGCCTGTGAGTGAATCCCGTGGGCAGCCTGGGGCATTGCTGCGTGTTTTGGCTGCCGCCTGCCCACAGTGGCCGTGATGGAGTGGGGCACTTGGTGGCAGAGCCCCTGTGTAGATGTGCAGCAAGTGGCTGACACTGCTTTTGGCACTGCAGAGAAAGCCCAGAGCTCATCTGGTCTGACCTGGGGAGCAACCCAAATAGTTATTTTTAGGCAACTGGATCTGATAAGGAGCAGTATCATTTCCAATCTCTTCTGGCCCCACCTGCGTAGGCGATGAGCGCTCCAGCTCTGTTTGATGCTCTCAGCAGTCTGATAAGAGATCTGTATGTCACCCGTATGTCACCATTTCCTGCTTTTGCTCATTTCCAGGGCCTCTTCTACCAACTGAGGGGAGGTTGCTGCCCACTTCTGGGCAGGAAGGATATATGAGATTATTCCACTGATGGGCTACACATCATCAGTGTCTAATGGGCTTCCTGCACAGGGGGTAAGGGTTACAAAAAGGAGGGAAATTGAATTTGTCCTGCTCTACTGTCTCTTGGAGTCATCAGAAAAACAGGGTTGGGACCTGGAAAGCCCTAGCTGCTTTTCAGCCTCCTGATTCCCTCGGGATATACAGTGATTTCTCTGTGGGGGGGAGGGAAGAGAGGTGAGGAAATGGAGCCCTTTAAATCTCTTGCTTCCTGACTCATTAGCAGCCAGTGTGCCATTTATTTGGTTTCCTTTTTCCTCTCCAGGCAACTTTTATGGTTCCCAGTGGTAAGCCAAGGGGCTGTGTGACAAATTTTGCTTGGGTCCTGTAGCATGATTTACGCAGTGGATGTCACAGATGATGGGGATGGCAAAAAGGGGATGTAAAGTCTTTAGCTTATGATATTTTCCCAGGCCTTACAAATGGCTAGTTTAGTTCCACCTCAATAGCTGAGAAACTACTTTTTCCTTCCAAACTGCTGCTGTTCACACAATAAACATGTTCTCGGATATATCAGCAAAGGCTCTTGGGGAAATGAGCTTAAGAGCTCCAGGCTTTGTCTGGACAAGACTTGCTAACACCAAGAAAAACATTTTGGATTTCAGGGATTTAATGAAGTGCCAGATTTTGGTTAAAGGATTCCAGAGAGGTGAAATCTCCAATTTCCCACTAGTGGTGGATACAGAAAGCAGGCCTGCCTGTTTGCGTTGTCAGGAGTCATGTGTTGACCATGTCCAAAATGGGGTCACCTCAGGTTTTGATAATAAATTCTGACTTCAGGGAACAGTTAAGTGGCTGGGAGGTAAGGGGTCAAATTCCCCTTCTTACCCTACTTGGATTCTATTGAAAGGCTATGTAGTGGGACCACAAATCGTAGATGGAACTCTGATGTCTAAACTTTCTTGGGAGAATCAATTCCCTCCGCCCCCAGATGCTGGCAGCCTGACTGGACTGATTTATTGTGATTTGAGGAAAGGGACAGGGAAAGAGATGTAAAAGATTGCAGGCTTCACTTTTCTTGGTCCCATGACTGAAAAATTAAAAATCAATGTTTCTCATGAGCTTCATGGACCATTTAGCTTTTGGTTTTTGGGAGGAAATAAAAAAATGTCTGTCTCTGAGATACTCATGGGTGTTTTTAAGCTGGCAGCTGTTCATGCAGACTAGCCCCTCTGTAAAATGAACCCAAATGAAGTTGCTCATGGGATCAAATTATAAAAAAGTCCTTCTTGCTCCAATTAGCAGGAGCACCAGTGTGCCACTGGGGTGTTACCGGTGCCCATGGGTTGTCTCTGGCTGGTGGAGCTGAGCATGTTCCCAGTGGGTCCCCTGGGATGGATGGCTCTGAGCCCCTCTGAGACTTGTGCGAACAAGTGATGTTTCGCAGGCGAGAGAAAACTGCTCCCACTTATCAGGAAAATAGGGGTGAGGTTCTCCAGAGCAGCTGGGAAGTATGCACTCCCCCAAAGGAACATGGTCACGTGAGAAAGGCCCCAGCTTTCCTTCTGCTGTTTTTGGGAGTGCTTGGGTGTGCCGTGCAGCCCTTCTCCCCCCAGCTGCTGCTCTGCGGTGGCCGGGTGAGCTGGAGCTGTACTGTCCTCACGTGCCACAGGGGCAGCTGCCTGCCAAGAAAGCTGGGGTTTGCCCCATGCCCTCAGCCTGCCTCTCCTGTTGGGTACCATCAGCTCACGTGCGAAGTACGTGACCTCCCTGGGACGGAGTTCGGACGTGGCAGGGCAGAGCCCCGCTGCCCCACAGTGTCAGATCCACGGCAGGGCCTTTCTAGGGAGCAGCACAGCGGCGCGGGGAGGAGGGCTTTGTTTCAAACAATGATATCATTGACAGGCTGGAGTGAGACCAAGATCACTCCCCGTCGGTCACCAGCAGAAACAGTCCCAAGCCATCTGTACATTATGGCACCGAGCCACTCTTCCTTCGTTTGGCTTACTCGCTTGTATTTAAGCCGGCTTCCAAGGCTTTCAGGGGATCAAATCCTGCCAAGAGCAGGCTATTCCACCCTGAACTGGATGCTGAGCCACATCTTGGGGAATGAATAATCTTGCTGAAAGCTGGTCACTGTTAGAAGGGTGCAAGGGCTTCTCTAGAACATCTTGAGCGCTGGTGTGTAGCTTACCCTGCCCTCAAACAGCCCCATGCGGCTGCCGCTGTGATGAAGGTTTAGCAGAGGAGAGCGCTCACATCCAAACCCAGCTTTTCCTCCGACTTCATCAGTTCTTTATGCTGATAACTCCTCTAATGATGGGCTCCGTGCTGCCTTTTAGGAAAATGATGTGTGCTAGCCATCTGCCAGCTGCCTGCCTGACTCTCAGAAGCCTTTAAATGATGTTATTTTGCATCCAAACTTTTGCAGCTTCATCTCAAGCTGCTGGAGAGGTAGTCACTAAGATGTATCATGTAACAGAGAAGAAAGGATCAAATCATGATGGCTTTTTCCAGGTTTTCCTTCTCCAAGGAGGAGGTGAGCTCTGTGCTCCTCTGGAAACAGCGAATTTGGTCCATCAGTGCTTTGCAGGGGTGAGCTCCCCTGCAATCAGCCTGGCAGTGATATTGTCCTGAAATGATGGCAGATAAAGGCCACTGCTAAGGTTTTGTGATACTTGTGCCTGCCTAATCTCTCCTGTTTATGCAACAACTGGTACACATGGGAGGAGAGGGACAAGACTGGCTGATAACTCCAGTGCATGTGCCCTGAGGTGGAAAGAAGGCTTCTTTTCTATGTATTTACAATTGGGTGGAAAGCTTGATGCTAGCTGAGGAAGTGAGCTGGGCTGGGAATGAACTTTCACAGGCTCAAAGTGAGGCAGCACCCCAAGGGTGTTGCAAGATGTTGTTTTTCCTCTTTCCTCACTGCCCTCCCCACCACACACCGTGACAGCCTCTCACAGCCCTGCCGCAAGAGCCCCAAGGGCTCCCCTGCGTTAAGGCAGGGAGGGGCCTTCAAAACACGGCGTTTCAGCTCAGAAATAAGAAGCTGGACTTTTCACAGGGAGCCTGCAATGTAGGATAGGAGTCAACTGGTGGGGAGAGGCTGGGAAGTTGTACTGTGGCACTGCTCAGCCAGATGATGCGTGCTTTGAGCTCAGCAACCTTAATTCAGGCAGACCTCTCAGCTCCCTAACCCACCCGAGAAGGGGATAGAGCCTGAGTCGGCAGGTAGGGAGAGGCGTGCGCAGGTTGTGCGTTGTGTGGCATCACCCTGTGCCCTGAGACCTGGTGTGCTGGGCTGTGGTGCTCAGCAGGGCTGGGCGGCAGCGCCGCGGGGCTGGGCAGGAGTCAAAGCACTGAAGGGTTTTATGGGAGATGCCGGGGAAGAGATAAAATAGCTATTCATAGAGAATGCTTTCCAAGAATAAAGGAGGAGGAAGAAAACATAAGTGTGCTTGTTTGGGAATGAAACAAGTAGGCTGTGCAAGCCTCAGCTACTGGAAATCCACGGGCTGGTGTCTGAATCTGGCTTTAGCAGCGCTGGGCAGATGCACGCTGGTGTAGTGTCTGCCCTCGAGATGACAGTCTCTAACACAAACCAGATACCTGCCAGAGCACATTGCTCAAGGCAATTTCCTGCAAGTTAATGCAATCTGTTGATTAAACATTTGTTTCTTGCAGCCTCATGCTGAGCAAGCCACTGCAGCCAGGGAGATGAAGGGCGTTATTTTCTGTGGGACAGTGCTTATCTTCGGTTTGCAGACCTGAGACCCTCGGGGGCAGCTATCTTGCCTTCTGATCCCTGACAGGATCTAGTGATGAGAATTAACACATTAGAAAGAAACAAAATGAGTTTTCCTGGGCTCCAGTGAACTTTGAGAGTGGAGATAAAAGCTGTCACAATTCCAACATCAGATACAATGGTGGCACAGTTTTGTCTGACACTAAGCCATCGGTACTTGTTCAGGTGTCTGAGCCTTTGGGTGGTGGATGAGGGAAGCACTTTCAAACAATCTGAAAAAAGGTTGGGTTTCCTGTTATTCTGGCCTAATTTCAGTAGATACCACAAACACCTGATCCCTTACTCAAACAGAGGCTTTTGGGGTAGATGAGGCCTGACTGCCGCACACCAAAACCCGAGACAGATGGAGAAATCTTTGGGTTTGTTTCTGATACAGCTTTCTTCATCCAGCCGAAGAAAATCGAGCAAAGAAAAGCTCTTGCAGGTCACTGTTCAAAACCATGATGTTCAATGCATGAAATGCATTGAAGAGGGATGCAGAAGGACTGAGCTGCGCTGCCCCGGGTGCGGGTGGCATCCTCGTGGCTGGTGTGGCCACCGTGGCACTTTGGTGGCCTGACAGCGCTGTGGGGTTGCCGCAGAAGCGTGTTTCATACATAGGGCATGTTCTGTGATCCTTCTCCAAATTTTTGGAAGTGAGGCCATTGTTATAAAGCTGTTTTAAACCTACATTTTACTGCTGCTGAGATGGACACAGGATGTGACCTTCTTGGTTTGGCCCAGATTTTGACTTGCTGTACTTTTTTTGTATCACTGTTTAGCAAATGCAGATGTTTAAAAAAAGGGGAAGGCTGTTTCCTCTGGAAACAAATCAAAATGCTTACTATTCAGTGCACAGGAGAGCCTTTTATAGACTTTTGGTCTGATTCTGGGCTAAAGACAGGGAGAATATTGTCTATATGAGGACGACACGAACAACTTCAGATTGAGGAATCAGCGTTTTCCTAGGACAAAGATGTGAATCGGCTTCTGGGCAGAAGTTGAAATGCAGATGCAGATTGGTTTATAATTGTACTCAGATTTGGGCACTGGAGAGAGTCTGGGTTTGAGCTGAGAACTCGCACCAGTGCCCAGACGTGCCTGAACCAGTGCCTGAACTGGCCTGTGGTGTGCTGGGTACGCCGGATTGCTGCACTGAATCTCACTGTATCTGGGGCATAACTCTGCAGTAGTAAAGGAAACTGCACAGAGACTTGTACCCATTAAGGGACGATGGTGATGTTGGGTTTCTGGGGTTTGTTAAAGTCCTCATAAAAATTGAGTTGTTCGCTTGCAGCTGTTGGAACTGGATCTCAGCAACTAATCAAACTCAGTGACAGGCTCTCCTTTATTGTTTTAATTTAATAAATGGCTTAAAAGAGCACTTAGGAAGATGGTTTGCTGCACCCTTTCAGAAATGGATGTGCTCCATGAGAAATGCTCGGCTCCTGCCAGGGCAGCAGATAGATGGATGTAGCAAGGTCAACTCTGCTTCCACCTTCTGCCCCCCTGCCATCACAGCGTGCTCTGCACGGGGATGCGCAGCCTGCAGTGCCTGTCCGGCAGTGGCTCCCATGGCTCCTGTGCCAGCAGGAAGCCATTCGCTGCTGCCTCCCTGGGGACAGCGTGTTAACAAGTGTCTCGAAGGTGGAAGGTGCTGATCCGGAGCAGAGCGCAGGGACGCAGCACGGCTCTCGGCTGGTGTCCCCTGGGTGCCCATCTCCTGCCTGCCCTCTCTGTGTGTTGCGATTGGTTTCGCACTGCAGGTAGCAAACAGCGACCGCATGAGTCCGCAGCAGTGGTTCACAGTAACAGGAATATTTACCCTGACTACCCAGAAAGAGCTGGATCTAGCCCATTTTCTAGCACACCTAGGAAGCAGAAATCCAGGTCTAAAGGAAGAAAGACCTTACTGTCTTTTTTTTTTTTTTTTTCCTCCCTTTCTTTTCATCCTCCACCCCATCTGCAGAAACCTCTTTGCACCAGGCTACACTGAGACTCATTACAGCCGGACTGGAGAACCCCAGACTACCTCTCTGTCCCACACGGTGAGTGCAGAGACCACTTTACCCGCTGTGGCTTGCAGGGGGCCCAGAAAAGCGGGTGACCTTCTTCCTCCAGAGCCTTTCTTCAAGGCCATGGCTCTGCCTTAAGCTGAAGGAGGGGGGCAGTCCGGCTTTCTGACCTGGGGGGTTGCAGGAATAAAGCATCTCCATCCCTCAGCAATGGTAAAAACATCTTACTGTATTACCCGAGCTCTGATATGAGAGTCCATGTCAGCTTCCAGCATCCCTCCCCTCTCTCCGAGTACCAGGGAATCTATTGAATAATAGGGCTTTTAGTTTTGCCTCTTGCTTTTAGTTTTGCCACCAAGTATTCCGTGCTGGGGATGTTCCCAGCCTTTGGGAAAACCAGCCCGTTTAAGCTGGCTCCTGTTCAGTAAAAATCCCATGAATTACTGATCTCACGCAGGCCTTGGCTGACTCCTGCTGCAGTGGCACAAAGATGTGCATTGGTTGTGATGCAAAAATAAGAGAGAAAAACCCCATGAGATCATCTTTACTGATACTGCCCCGGGGCGAGGGGAAGGGATGTGATGAATATGTTGGTGTTTCAGCCCCAAAGCCTCCTTGTCCCTGCCAGAGGCTGCCTTTGTCTTGCCGGGAGCCCCCAGACAGGGACTTCCCTGCTGCCAGTGGCGTCACCCTCTCTGGGGCTGAAGGCACGTCCTTTGGGGCCTGACCCAGGGCCAGCTGCCATCGATAGGCAGCTCCTGTTACAGGCAAAAAGCTTTGGATCGACCTTAATGCTGCAGCCATCTGAGTTGCTTCCTTGGGGATTCAAAGCTCTTAATTTTTACTGGCAACAAGGAGCCATTTGATGCACTCACACGGGCCACACGTGGCGGCTGAAAGGCCACATTTCGATGGAGATTTTTCAACAGAGATTTAGTTATGATAGCCAAGTGCCAAATGCAGTGGAAAGAGAACAATTAGTGGAGTATCCGCAGTGCTCTCCTGGGTCTCAGTGATGCCTGGTTACAGCATGCATGCGTCCTGAAACTCCGTTACCAACCCTGCTCCCCTCTGCCTTGCAGGACCACTGCTTTTACCACGGGGTGGTGCGGGGCCGGGAGGGCTCCAGCGTCGTGCTCAGCACATGCCGAGGGCTGCGGTAAGTGCCTGGTGATGCCGGAGCTGCGGGAATGTCTCTGCTCCTCGGTGTGCCGCCACGCAAGCTCTGCTCCCCTGCAGCCTGGTTGCCGTATTTCTTTCTGGGCAGATAGACGTGTTCTCAAATGCCTCCTAGCCAAGAGTTCTGGGCATAAAAGGGAGCATGTCAAGGAAAATGCAGAAATTTGGGTAACATTAGTAACCATGGCCTCCTAGCCAGCTTCTAGACTCCTTCCCGCTTTCTGCTGGCAGTGTGGACTTGTGCAATAAGTGAGTTTAACTCAAGAGTCCACTGGAGCAAAAGACTCTCTTGTTGGTGACTTGGGGCTGCATCCCTTACAGAGACAGGGGCAGGACTCACCATGTCCCAGCCCGATACTCAACGCATGGAGAAATCCACTCCTTCTCCCAGCCTTTCACAGCTGGCAGCTTTTCTGCATATTTTAGGGCAAAGTCTTCAAGTCCTAACTTCCTCTTGGGTTGTCAGCCCAGCTCTCTGCTTTCTCCCTGGGTGGTGCTGGAGTTGTGTGTGTGTTATGCATCTAAAACCTTTGCTTTGGTAGTAATGGAGTCTTTGGCAGGAAAAGATAGTCTGTATCCTCAGCAGGAGTAAATGAAATGGCTTATTGTGACCGAGGAGCTGCATTCATTTACACCAGCTCATCGTTTGTTTCTAAAACACCACATGGGCTTTATTGATATTAGTGGTCATCTGCTCTCGAGCGGCGATGGGAAGCTGTGCTGATGGGATTGGCTCCAGCCAGGAAACAGCCCGTGCCAAAGCAAACCTGAGACATCTTCAGTCAGTGCAGCACAGGCTGAAGAGCCCGGTGGGATAAACAGGACAGTGCAGCCACCTGTGGTTTGCAGTAAATAATCCAAAACCAAAAGCAGTCACAGGTGTGCCCAGCTTCTCTCAGCCCATGTTTTCCTAAGCTCTGCCTTCCGAGCTGCAGAGGAGACGGAGATGTCTCAGTGCTTACAGACAGTAGCATCCCCACACCCCTGAGCTGCCAGCCGTGTGCTGGCAACTCCTGGACATGGTTTTCTAATTGCCAGGAGGGCACAGGAGCTGAGCACACTCTGAACTGTCGCAGGGCAGGCTGCTGCCCACAAGCCACACATCTTCCCGCGGGCATCAAACACAGGAGATTTCCAGCTCTTCTGACTGTAACATGCTCATTGAGAAAACCAGAACTGTATGGCCACGTGCACGTCCCAGAGAGAACTGTGGGTTTTCTTCTGTTGACAAACAAAGTCTTCACATTTTTTAGGCCAGTTCTGTTAAAGACAAATTTCTTCAATCTGTTGAAAAGCTTCCACTGCCCCTAAAGGAAAAGCTGGATGTTAAAAAATCAATACTTTTCAGGTTGCAGCACATGCTCCAATAGCCCCTTAGTTGAATGTCTGAGCCCCTTTGAATAGATTTTAATGTGTTCAAGCTCAGGGATTCCCTGCTCTGAACTCTGAATATCCCCATCCTTTTTATTAATGAACTAAACGGCCTGGTAAGGATAAGTGCCTTGCCAGGGTCAAATGGGAACTCAGCAGCAGCAGAAGGATATGTCTGCTGTTGCTGTGATAGTAATTAACTTTCCCTCTTAATGCTTCCCGTTTCAACAGAGGACTTATCGTATTGAGCAGCAATGCCAGCTATGTCTTGGAGCCGGTTCCCAACAGCCCAGACCAGCACTTGATCTACAGGTTGGATGACCTGAGGTTGCAGAGAGGAGCCTGTGGCTACCAGGGCACGGGTGACACAGCCGAAGACTGGCTCAGGGACTTCACAACTGGGATGAAACCACCTCACCAGAGGGTGAGCACGGCTCAAACTGTGTCCATGCATGACGTTCTGAATTTCTCACCTATTCAAAGCCCGGCCTGCTGTTCTCTGGGAGCATAGCTCGGAAAGTGAAACGAAGGGGAATATTTAAGAGGGTTTGTAGCAAGGTGGTTGCCAAATAGTGGCTCCAGCAGGGAAATAAATGAGTGTTGGAGATCATTGTGTAGCGTGAGGAGTTTGAACTCTAGCTATTCCTGCATGGATTCGTGCATCAGGTACATGAACGGATGGGTGGGCTGAGGACAAGCACATGGGCACTTGCTAAATGATACTTGGTTGCTCTAAGTCAATCACGTCTGGAGGTCCCTTTGTGTGATGGAGCAGGGTGAATGGCCAGTGAAAAATAAACTGTGAAAAATGGCCTGTACAAAGAGTTTCTTGGGGGCTACTGGGGAAATAACCTGTGCTGACCTGCTGCAGGTGAAACGGGAGACTCTGCAGGCTACGAAGTATGTGGAGCTTCTGCTCGTGGCAGATTATGCAGAGGTAAGAAAAGTGATTGTGTTTATACCAACTGAGCACTGGGCCCAGAGCGAGCATCCCACCTGTGGCATCCCCTGGGACAAGGAGGGCAGCTGGAGCTCAACACTTTTCCTCCTGTCATCCCGATGTTCCTACCCCCACCAGGGAGAGCTGTATCTTGATCACCTTTGTCCTAGCAGCCATGACTCCTCTGCTGCCACCATCAGTCGCTGTTGGCCACAGGAGAGATACAGGTTGCGATTTGGTTGAAAGGCTCGCTTTTGGGGTCAGTTCTTGCCTCTCAGGGTACCAGTGGTTGTTGGTGGGAGAGATTGCCTTCAGCCTAGGGTGACTTCAGGGTTTCCAGGAACGACGTGCATGTAACTGCAGTACACTTAATCTCCAGAGAAGATAACCATGATTATCCTCTGCTCTGAGCCGGTAGCAGATATATAAATAGACATTTTCAAGGCTCTAGATCATAGAATAGGACTGGAAGAGACCCAGTGAAGCCAGCAATCCCTCCCCCATCCCCAGCCTGGACAGCATGCCAGACGTACTTACTGACAGTGCAAAACATGCAGTGTTTTGCTAATCATCTAATCTCCAGCACAGACGGGAGTCAGGCTGGTTCTATTCATTATTTACAACTTGAAACTCCAATAGTGAAAGCCACGTAGTGCTCTGGGCTATAATTCATTCTGAACAAAATCAAAGAGGCAAAACCTATTTCAGCCTTCTCTGTTAGGCAGCAGGATACCAGGGAAACTATGAGAAAACATGTTATGCCCAGGAACTGCCATAGGTTTTTCACCATTTCGCCAGACAGGCTGGGGTAGACACTCTTGCAGTGTCATGTTAACTGCCCTTAATGCGTTTACTGTCTCCCTTGTGAGAAGAAAAGTCCCAGGTTTTAAATAGGCAAATTCTTTGGATGAGCGAGATGGATGGGCACTGTGGCAGCCTTGACCTCAGACATGAAGTTACGTTACCATAGATTTTACCTGGCAAATTTGTCAGTTCTTTGTCAGCCCCTGGCTCTGGGGGCTCCGATAAGTTTGGGTTCCTCCACTGAGTTACTACCACCGCTTGAATAACATCGCTACAGTGGGATGCCAGGAATGAGTTCTGAGTGTACATGTATGGGTGGGCTTATAGCCAGATGTACAATGAAAGAAGGCTTTTGGGCTTCACCTGATAGTTACCTTCTTATTCCCAGAGTAATGTTACTTGTTCTAACACATTTCAGCTCTTCCTAGTTGCCTTTGTGCTGTCTGACATGTTCATTCTGTTCAGTTTCAGAAGCATCACTTCAACATTGAAGCAACAAGGCTTAAATTAGTGGAGGCTGCTAATTACGTAGATAAGGTGAGATCAGGTGTGCGTGAACTGAGGAAAGCAAAGTACAAATCATGAATTATGAGACTTAATTGTGAGAGGAAGACTGCCTTCTTGGGAGAGAGAATAATATTTCAACAGTGCTCCCCAGCAACTTGGGGAGTGGAGAGCGTGTGACAAACAATTCTGTTGTTGGATGCCAGGGGCAGGGTGGCAGAATCTCCATTCCTTATTTTGGAGCCAGCGTGAGCATCTCTGTGTGTTGATACATCTCTGTATTAACTGTGTTACCTAAGTACTGCTTTTTGACAAGGGACTAAGGTATTCACTTGAAATTGTAGAAATCTTGGCAAGTAGAGCTGGAAGAAGCCTTCAGAGGTCACCCTTGCAGCGGTACCCACTGCTGCTGAAGTCAGTGTCACAGTTATTCTGATCCTTCATACTCCCTTTCTCCCCTTAAACCCCTTCTGCTGTCCCCTTCGCTGCCCTGTCCATGAAGACTTGTCCTGTTTGTACTTGACGTGTGGCAGCAGATTATTTCCTTCCTCTTTTCAGGAATTTTGACATACCTAAAGATAAACATGATGTCAGTCTCCAGTTTTTGTTTCTGTAGATTATCTCTTTCTCATTCATTTAAAAAGAAAAGTTCGGTGTCTCTAGTTGAATCGAGTTTAGGTTTGTGGGTGGTGCACACTTAGCAAGGTTTATATTCAAGACTTAAACCACAGTAAAATGGTGCTCATTCTGAGCAAATGAGTGGTGCTTGTTTTGTCATCTCATTTCCTTCCCATGACTTAGTTTTACAGATCCCTGAATATCCGGATTGCCTTGGTGGGGCTGGAGATCTGGAGTAATTGGAATAAATGCGATGTATCTGAGAATCCCTACTCCACCCTCAAGTCCTTTCTGGCCTGGAGTAGCAAGGAGCGGGTGCACCGAAAACATGATAATGCCCAACTAATCACGTAAGTTTATTCCTCCTGAAAGAACCTTTTTCTGACAAGTGGGTTGGGTGGGTGGGAAATGAGTATGTAGAGTATGTCGTTCTAAGATTCAGAGTGGCAGATCTGTGTAGGGGCCGCTCAAACGGCATTAAGCTCTGGCACCCAGAGCACAATCACGTTGGGAAAAGTGGAGTTCCCAGGCTGCGCAGCAGTCTCGATACACAAGCGTCAAAGTGCATCAGCTGTATTGTGTGTGCGTATCACAAGCAGCTGCGCATGATCTGTCGCAGCTACGTGTACAACTTCAAGAAAATCTGAACCATAAGCAATACACGTAAAGGGGAGCCGAGCCCTTTGCAGAAGGCTTTCATTCCCAGCTCACCCCGCTGGGCCACAGGGGACACGGTGCTGGGATCTAGCTGATGGTCTGTGACTCACCCTGCTCATCTCGTTAGGGTCAGTAGCTATGGCCAGCAATGCAGATGTCATTGGACTGAAATTCAATGATGCAATGCCTTTTCCCTTGTTTTGTTTCATTGTTGTTGGGGTTTTTTTCCTCCCCTTTAATATTACTATATTTCATCTTCACCTAGTCGTGTCCTGAACACAATTTTCAGTGCTCCCATTCCCGAGGGGCCGCAGGGATGGTGCTGAATTCCAGCTCGCCAGGCAGGAGCTGAGCGTGGCTGCACCACAAAGGTGTTATCTAGTACTCTGTCAAATCCCTGAATCTCAAGCTGGCAAATAGCAGGTTTGAGGTAAATTAAGCATTCACAAACAGTACCAAATTCAAGATCCAGAAATAGTCTTTTCTGTCTCGTTGCAAAGCTCAGGGGGAGCACATTTTGGCACCAGACCATTATAAAAAATAAGATTGCCTGGTTGGCCCATAGAACAAATTCCTAGTCCAAGAAAAATAGGTCTTAAGTCTTTGTGGCTCTTCTATAATGTCCTGTACTTGAAGATACTACTAAAGAAAATATATTCACCTGCAGGATGCATTTCTCTTCCTTACCTTCTCAAGTGCCTCAGTGCCATTTCATGGTCTTTCTGGGTTGATTTTAGGGGTGTGCCCTTCCAAGGTACCACAGTAGGCTTGGCTCCCGTGATGGCCATGTGCTCTGATTTCCAGTCAGGAGGAGTAAACATGGTAAGTAATTGCTACCACCTAATACAGTGTTTCTTGCCCACAGTGAATGCATAGGATGGATGCCTCCTAAAGCCCACAAAGAAAATATTTCCTGCGAAAGCCTCTAGCTCACCTGCTCATAGGCAGGAATACCTTCAGTAGATGTTTTCTCCATGTAGCAATGAGCAGTGCCACTTACCCGATTGGCTCAGAGGTGCACAGGACAGGCACGGGTAAAATTCTGATGTGCTTCTTTGACCTTGTGCAGGACCACTCTGATAATGCCATTGGTGTTGCTGCTACCATTGCCCATGAGATGGGACACAATTTTGGCATGAATCATGATTCACCTGGCTGCTGCACTACCCCTGCAGAAGATGGAGGCTGCATCATGGCTTCTGCAACTGGGTGAGTTCATCTGATAAGGTCTCAAGGGGAAATGCGAAGGGCTTTGTTACAAGAGCCTTGGGGGAGGAGTAAGAGCTAGAAACAGTTCTTCTGCTGCCTGTTGGAGCCAGTGTGTTCATAGGGAAAATACTGCTGGGCAAACCCTGGTTGATGTATCAATAGCAATTTGCTAAATTCCCAATGAACTTACTCCTGCCTGAGGATGGCCTGAGGTAGTGTAGGGATCTGGCAGCATTTAGAAGTGGAAAAAAAAGGAAGATTTTCCTGTCTTCTATTCTGAGGGACTGTCTTAGGACCCCTCTAACCCCTCGTCTCTGAGTTTATCCTACCAAAGGTTCAATCACCCCAAAGCAAGTTCAACAAATCCTTCTGCAAAACCTGGGCTGCCTACTGCCAGCAAGTACAGAGGAGCAAGGGGTGACCAGAACATGTCTGACCTTGGCATGTAAAGGTTCACCTGGGTTTTGTTTGTGTTGCACACAAGATGTGTAGATAGATAGTTGCTGGGGTTTCTAAAGCATCTTGGGCAAAAGATAATGTGTGTTATAATGTGGTAATGAGAGGAAAACGGATTGCTTCAGGAAATAACTGATTTTTATTAAAAGGCACAGCAGTGAGGATGTATTTCTAAATCAGAAAACATGAAAACAATTTGACTGCATGTTGTTTCAAGAATACTGCTTCATTTCAATGAGCCACAGAAAGCCTGTGCTTAAAATGGAAGAAATGCTCACTTTGAGAGAAAAGGGAAGCGAGACTGACTCTGGAAACCCACAGGGATTCCAGAGCTCATTTTGGATGAGGAACCTCAGCAGCTTCCATATTTCAGTCACGTAAAAACGTCAGCCAAACCATTCACTTAAAGCCACATTCCCTGTTTCCTCAAGCCTTCCTCCTTGGGGTTTAGCAGGTTTTAACGAAATTGTCTCCATAGATAGTCTTCTTTTACATGCATGATTTCCTCCAAATAGGGAAAAACATTTAGGCGAGAAGTGAAAACGTGGTGATGTACAAGTAGAACACGCAGCATGAGCACACTCGTGTGCACTCATATATAGTGTGCATAGATTCTGGCACTGTAGCAACAGAAATTAGTAATTCATGTAACAGAAAATGTTCACATCCTTTGCAGTGAGTCAGTAGATAGGAAAAAGAAAATATTTTAATCAGCTAAATTCGCAAGTGTTTATTCACAGTCTGAGTGCTGGATTCTCAGGCTTGTTCAAGCAGAGTTAGGGATAAGCCGCAGCTTCAGGACTGAGCAGGTGAGGACTGCCGTACTTGTCAGCTGGCAAAGTCGAATCTAACTCAACGTATTTGGTTTCAATGAAGTTTATTTTTTAAATCCGTTATATTACTGGACAGTCTTGCAGTGAAATCGCACCTTTTCTTCAGATGTAACCCAGACGGATCTGATTTTGAACAGGCACGCAAAAATCACCATCTGCTTTTGCACAATTTCATAGACCTTTGGCACTTGTCAGGATTTGCATGTGCTCATTTTTTGTTCTCTAAACCATTGCCCAGATCTGATCTGTCATGGTGTTTTCATACACTGTCTGTACTTAGGCACCCATTCCCCAAGGTGTTCAACCACTGCAACAGAAAAGAGCTGGAGAAGTACCTGCAGTCTGGTGGAGGGATGTGTCTCTCCAATATGCCAGATACCAAAGAAATGTATGGTGGGAAGAAATGTGGAAATGGCTACTTGGAAGAGGGGGAGGAGTGCGACTGTGGAGAGGTGGAGGTAACAATCGTACAGATCCAACCATTTGGGCTTTAGTGGGACACAGTGATTTTATTTTGTATTTCACAAATACAGTTATGTGATATATAAACAGCCTTTGTTTGTGCAGGAGATATGCATACCTTCCCTGTATGTAAATGTATATGCAATATAAATCAAGACTGTAAAGTATCACATCTAACAGTACAGCACATCCTGGAACTCAGGGGTGGTGTAATCCATAGTTGAACAGAGATGATGAAAACTTCATTTAGAAAAGAAAAGAAAAAGCGGGTTTAGATAGTGCTGTTTCATATTTAAGTTCACTTCACCTACGGCTCCATTCTTCATAAAGATGTGGCTTCTCCTAGCACTGCATCTCACTTCTCCAAATCCATACTTTGCCTGATAAGACAAAAAGGAGCTGGGACCAGCAGCCCAGACTCACCAGATGCAACGAGCACAACCTGTAGTCTCCAGTCAGTCCAACAGAGCATACAGTTACGCAGTGCTGTAACTCAGCACGTGCTGGGTATCATCAGCTTATTGTGGAAGGAAGGCTCTTACTTTGTTTGCACGTAATTAGAATCATAGAACGTGTTGGGTAGGAAGGGACCTTTAAAGGTCATCTAGTCCAACATTTCATCGTGTTCAAAATTCATCATGTACGATGTACGCCAGCCTCACGCTTTGATGCTCTGGCACATTCTTGTCTTGAACATCTGCCTGGTAAACTCTGCTACATCTTGCCGTCTTCCAGGAATGCAACAACCCCTGCTGCGATGCCAGTACCTGCTCCCTGAAGCTGGGTGCCGAATGTGCCCACGGCAGCTGCTGTCATCAGTGCAAGGTGGGATCTCTGGGTTTTCCTAGAAGTGGGCAGGGAATAACGGTGGTGGGAGTGTGAGGCTGAAAAATGGAGGGGAAAAGGGAGCAAACACAGCCAAATGTGGAGTTCAGGTCATCACCTGTAAGCAACATGGTCTGATTTTTATGTACAAGAGCTACGCGTTCAGTCAAACTAGTGGGGCCCTTTCTTCTAGCTGACTAATTTAATTGACTCCTGTGATAACCTAAGATGAGCTGTGAATGCTGGAAAGAAGTCACACTGCCTCTCTTAGACGCTTAGGGGTGGGATGAATCAGAACGAGTATTTCTCTCCTTTGGCTCTAGAAGAAATCTAGACAGAGCTCTTAGAGCAAACACTTCCTCTGGGGATAAGGCTGGATGCTATCTTTGTTCTGAACCCTCTTTTCTTGGATGCAGTAGCATTCCTTTAGCCCAGGTGCTTGCTGAAGAAATGCTAGCAAAGAGGATTGTATGCATGTGACTGCCATCATTTTAAATCTCAACTTTCCTTATAGAGGCTGGTTAAAATGTGTTTCTGATTTGGGAGCCAAAGATCTCAAGCTTTGACAACAGATTGTCTCAAAAATGAACACAGGCAAACATTTGTTGGAAGCTCATTTTTATGTTTGCACGTTGACTGTGTGCTCTTACTGACCTATCCTGGGCATGCGGAAAATAAGTTTCCAAGAATCCACCTGGACTCACTCCTTTCACAAGAGACTTGGAAAAACCTCCTAGATGTATGCCCTTCCTTTCTCCGTGTCTATGGTGGACGGGACAAGAATGCTGGGTAAACTCTTAAGCAAGAGAGACATAAGGTACACGCAGGGAAAATGTCTCCAGCAGAAATGACAGCCAAACACTGAAACAAACTCCCCAAACAGGGAAGGCTTTGAGAGTAGATTACAGAAACATCTGTCAAGAATGGTTTTGGTAAATCAGATCTTGCCCTACGGTAGAGGTAGAGGGATCAGTGTCCCCTTGAGATCTAGTAGCCTTTTTTTCTCTGTACAGTCTCGTTGCTACCTGGGGAAGGGATCCAGTCATTAATTTGATTCTACACTGCTCACCCAGTTAATGAAGTTTCAGAGTCATTTGAATCGCTGCTGACCTCAAAAAAACCTCAGACAAAGTGGATAAAGAGATGCACGCAGGATTTTTTGTTAGCTAAAGGGTGACATTGTGCAGGCATGAAACCACAAAGGAGTCAGGAAATAACTCAGTTTTTTTCCCTTTGTGTCTTTTTAGCTGATGTCTCCGGGAACTCTCTGCAGGGAAAGATCAGGACTCTGTGACCTCCCAGAACACTGCACTGGGGAGTCACCGTTTTGCCCCCCCAACTCCTACCAAATCGATGGGGCTTCCTGCGATGGAGGAAAGGCCTATTGCTACAGTGGCATGTGTCTCACCTATACAGACCAGTGCTTGCAGCTGTGGGGGCCTGGTAAGGACACTACTTGCAGTGAAATGTGTTGTCCTTTGAACAGGCAATATTATGTGGCATCCTGCTATTGGTCACCCTGTGGAAGGCAGCAGTACCTTCCGTACCCGTTATCAGTGGCAAAGTCTGAGGAGCCCTTTCTCCTGCCTTGCTTGCTTGGAGGAGGCAGCAAAAACTTCCCGTGCTCAAACCATCCCAGAAAAAGAACAACTGAGTGGTTGGTGTGGGGTGAGATGGGCTGCTGGGCTCCACAGGAATCAGCCATGTGAGTCTCTTCCACGCAGGAGCCAGGCCAGCACCAGATGCCTGCTTCGAGAAGGTTAATGCCGCTGGAGACATCTACGGGAACTGTGGGAAGGACATCTACGGCAACTACAGGAAGTGTGAGATGAGGTAGAAAGCAGAGGCGGCCAAGAGTTGCTCATTGGAGAACATGTTTTTATATGTACCAAAATTATGGGCCAGTAGATAAAACTGATCCATGTTTTGGTTTCACTCCTTCCCTCTGACTCCTGGGAAACCAGCTCCGTCCTAGCTGGACTTAGAGCCCTTATGGCTGAAGCTTTAGGTTTACCATTTTCCCTACCATTTTCCCTGCCTTCTGCATTTTAAAAAATCTAGTTGATATTTTTTCAAAGCAATAAAAGAGGGGTTTTTTAGATCCATAAGCTAAAATGTAGCTTTTTAACTGAGACAAAAAGTTCTTAGTCTTTTCTGTGATTTTGTTGAGGCTGGCCAAGCCATGGGGACAGTGAAATGGTACCATCAGTACCCATCAGACACTGTTGCTTGGGCGGTGCTTGCTCTTTTGCCATTGAACAATAACTCAACACTGCTGCTTTAATTTACGTGTAGAGTTAACGCCTGCAAAGCATTCAGCAAGCCAGAAATGATCACTTTAGCCTTTCCTTTGAAATCAGAGATGCTAAATGCGGGAAGATCCAGTGCCAGAGCTCTGCTTCCAAACCCCTGCAGTCCAACGCGGTGGCCATAGACACAACTATCCGCATGCAGAGGATGGAGCTGAGGTGCCGAGGGACCCATGTCTACGGATCTGACAGTGAAGAAAATGACCTGCTGGATCCTGGCTTGGTGTTGACAGGAACAAAGTGTGGGAGCCATCATGTAGGTACAGTCCTGCCTGTAATGGCTTGGGCGAGGTTCGCTATTCCATCTGGGAACCACTTTGTGGTTATCAGGCTATTCATTTCTTATGTCCAATGCCTTTCAAGGGGATTTTTATGTTTGTTGAAAAATAATTTCTTAGAGGCTTCTGAGAAGCAATGGAATAATACACACCAAAGGCCATACCTTAAGTCTTTGCCAGATGAAATCCAGGGCTGGTGCTAAATTTGGGATTCACTAGTTGGTTGAGGTTGTCTTGCTTAGAGGTGAGCCACACAATTACAAATCAAGACACCTGAGAGCTCCTTCAGAGACTTGCCACATGGGCATGGCCAAGATATCCACTTCTGAGCTCCCACTTCTCTCTCTGATGGGCGTTAGCTGGGAATTAGGGTAGTGATTAAATGTTTGCTTGGGAGCCAGGTTAACTTCATGGCCTGTTTTGTTCTGCCCCAGGGTATTGCTTGTATTGCCAAGGTGTCTGTGACCCCACAGGTCACAAAATAACATGAGGCAATAATAGGGTACATAATCCAAAGAGTTAACGCTGAGTTTTTGGATCCTTTCTCTGCAGGTTTGCTTTGAGGGACGCTGCCAGAACACCTCCATCATCTTTGATTCTGAAAGCTGTAACAGGAAGTGCCATGGGCATGGAGTAGGTGCCTTCTTTTTCATCTCCATTTGAGACTGAAGCAGGGTGAGCTGCCATTCATCTGTGGATGGTTGTTCAGCTCAGTTCTGATACCGCGCTTAGGTTTGCTCTGGACTTCTGCTTCTTGATTATTAATTTGCACATTCCTTTCATGTTTGATGCATTTTCTGGTCTGTGAGTGTGCCTTTGACATAGGATTTAAGGTTGTCTACAGGAAGGATATGAATTGCAATGAATGAAGAACAAGAAAGGGTAATCTTACAGAAAACTATTGTGAGCCCAGTTTAGATTGAATAAAAAAAAATCATACTTATTGAGGGAAAAACATAGTAAAAAGTCACATTTAGAACAGTTTATCCCCAAAGAAAAGGATGGTGAGAATTTTTTATATCTTTTGTAGGTGTTTCTGGCACAAAACATCATCATCTCTCCATCCCCATGGTCCATTTAGGCCATGGAGAGGAGGGATAAATACGGCAGCGTGCAGCAGCGTGTGCCTCCCAGAGCAGCTTGGCAGGCCCCGTGATGTAGCCAACAAGGAGAGGGACTCACCCCGCTCTTTCGTTCCACTCTGCTTCCTCTCTTACGGTCCATGAAGCTGTAGGAAATGCTTGTCAGCTATTCCACAGAGTCAAACGCTACAGTCAGCACAGGACATCCCTAATCAGAGGAATCAGCCCTCCCTCCTGGGGCTGCCTAGATGATAAAACAAATAGCGATGGGCCAAACAAAAAACCTAAACAATAAGAAATCTTCACTGGATGGAAGGGAGGACTCATGTCCTTCAGGTTAGAGATAAGAACAAGAGAAAGGAATTTTAAAATGCTGCTTTTCTCCTGAACCCAGGTTAGTGGCACATCAGCTGAAGAACCCTTGTCTTTTGGAGAAAGAGAGAATTTCTGAGGAAATAAAAGGCACTTGCACTCCCTGAAAAGAAAGTGTTTCCAGGCACTTCACTCCCTATTTATGCCAATAAGAGTTTCTACCCTAGTGTTTTAATCCAGCAAGGGCTTAATTTTTTTTAGCCTGCATATTCTTTAGGAGCTGGCACTAAAGTCTCTGAGTCTTCCTGCTGCAGGTCTGCAATAACAACAAGAACTGCCACTGCAACCAGGGGTGGGCCCCCCCATTTTGCAATAAGCCAGGGAGGGGAGGAAGCTTGGACAGTGGCCCCCCCATGCCCGAAGGTGAGTGGGACCAACTCTACTGTGGTGGCACTTCAGAAGGACTTGAATTAGAGTGGGAGCAGAGAGTTTTTCATTTAACTAACTCCACTTTCTTGCCCTCAGGGCCTTCAGTGGTTGTGATAACTCTTGCAATCCTGGCTCCCATTCTCCTTCTCATTGGAATCCTGGTTTTATTCTATTATCTGAAATGCTGGAATAAATTTGCCATCTGTTCTCTGAAGAAGACCCCGCAGTTCAGGTAAATTGTCAGTGCTGTGCCTTGTCTGCTTGCATCCACCCCCCTTCAGTGTCAGAACAGAAGAGAAATTGCAGAGGCTGTGAGGAACATAACTAAACAGGTTTGTTGGTAAAGTCAGTATTCACTTCTCATTTTTTGACTTCAGTTAAAATATAATGGGAAATATAGCAAAGAAAAAGGAGAAAAAAACGTATCCAGGAAATAACACTCTTTTCTTTCTCTCATTGTCAGTGACACCTCTGGAAATGGGCACGCAAACCCTGCCTTCAAGTTGAAAACTCCCCAGGAGCAGAGGAAGGTAGGGTCAAGGTTATCTTCCACCTCCCGGGGGAGAGATGCAGCCACCAAGATGTGGGATGTGGTTCCCTCTCCCACTGCAACTGGGGAGCAGTTTCATCAAAGGATGTGAAAACCACACAGACATCACCCATGGCTGAAAGTCAGTGGGAGCAGAATGTAGTATCTATTTCTAGCCATTTTCTTAAAGGCAGGAGCTGGGATTTGACCAGGCCTACGTGGCTGCTTGTCTCTCCCTATAGATCCTCTTCTGTCACATCCCCCTCTCAAAACTCTAGAAGTTGCAAACCCTGGGTTTATTTGAAAGTGTCACTTAAAACGCTAATGTCTGAGTTACTCTGTTCCCATTTGTGCCTCATGATCCCAAATTGTCCCAGTCTATCTAATCAACGCCTACTTGACATATACAACCCATACCGGTGTTGCAGGCAATACTGTCTACACGTGGCTCGTAGAACTCATGCAGATCCTCAGAAGTGTAGCAGAGAGTGAAAAGGTGGATTGAAGTAGAAATACTTAACTCTGGGAACTTGTGGGTTTTCTGCACAGGTGATTGGCTTCCCTGAAATCCCATCGAAACCTCCTCCCCAGCAAGCTCCAGGGCTCCAAAGAAACACCCAGCAGCCCCCCGCCCTCTCCACTGGCCACAGCTGCAGTGTGGGGCAGCCCCCCAGGCCAGCACAGCCGGCACCTGCGAAGGATGGTTCCCGACGGACACCCCCGAGCCGGCCAGCGCCTCCTGCTCCCAAACCCCCCCTCTCTCAGGTACGGAGTCGCGATGCTGTCCTGCAGATGCCATTTGATGGGAAGTTTGTTCTGAGTGAGGCTGGTGAAGCCTCTTTAAGCTGGGGGGGACATAGGAAATACCATGCTCACAGGCTCTTGCCCCATCTCGCCACAGGACAGTTTCTGGTTGTCCTCCTTCTTGTGTAGTGTAGCTGACAATGACCGTGCTGGACGCTAGCACACACAGTTATTTTTCATTCAGGTCCCCTGATACCTCTGACCTGGAGTCAGGTAGCTTGGATCACAAAGCAGCATTCACCTTACCAAAGTCATCTTAGCTGGAGGAGGCTTTGGGTAGATGTTCTAGCCCCTTCCAGTACCTAAAGGGGGCCTGCAGGAAAGATGGGGAAGGACTTTTGATCAGGGGATGTAGCGGTAGGATGAGGAGTAATGATTTTAAACTGAAAGAGTTTTAGATTAGATTTAGATTAGATATTAGGAAGAAATTCTTTACTGTGAGGGTGGTGAGCCCCTGGCCCAGGTTGCCCGGAGAAGCTGTGGCTGCCCCATCCCTGGAGGGGTTCAAGGCCAGGCTGGACGGGGCTTTGAGCAGCCTGGTCTGGTGGGAGGTGTCCCTGCCCAGGGCAGGGGGTTGGAACTAGGTGATCTTTAAGGTCCTTTCCAACTCTAACCATTCTGTGATTCTCTGATCTAAACGTTTTTTAGCTGCAAATCAAACAGATAATTTGCCAGGAACGGAAGGACTGTACAGATTTTTCCCTAAGCAAGCCTAGTGTAGCACCTCCTACCATTTGCACATATTTTATCTGCTGCAGACAAGCCCTTCTGAGATTACCAGTGGTAAATCTGAGGTTCAGTACTAAGCACAAGGTCTCCATTCCTTGGGATGGTCCCCCAGGTATCTTGAATTGACCATTCCTGGACTAAAGCCTTGGGAGCCTCAGACAAATTTTGATGTGGAGCAGAGACAGGACTTTCAACATGTTGCGTAGGAAACACTAGACTTAACCCAGACCCACCACATCTTATGTGAGCATCCTGGCCATGATTTTATTTTGAGGGTTATGAGGAAAGGGTGTTGATTTACTTCTCTTGCTGGCAGTTTTGTTCTAAGCTTAGTACAGACCCCACATTCACGCGGAAAACACGGCAAATCACTCGGGCTAACTTAAACCCATTTTAGCAAAATATTTCCCTGCTAGCTTTCTTAGGTTAGGGCCAGCAAAGAAGCAAGGGCTCAGTTACAGGGGATAGCCAGCGGCTGGCTCCCAGGCAGTCTCTCTCTGAAGGATATAGAGGAAAACAAACCCAAAATATTTTAGTGAATGGGATTTGTTTCTAGATCCTTTGTTCCTGTGAACAGCCAGCACTTCAGCAGGAAAGAAAGCTGAAACAAAAGCCGGAAGCTGACTGTAGTCAACAAGGAATAGGTATCCTTCCCAGCTGGTTGTTGACAAGTTCCCCCCAGTCTCCATTGTGTTCCCTCCCCAGTGCATCCAGTCTCTTTATCTCAGTCAGACCTATTAGATGAGACACTTTTCCTAGGATTTCCAAAGGAAGCCTTGCCATTTCTGGGTTGGAAGAGACCTACAAGATGTAGAAGGTACAGGGGAAATAATTAATTTCTTTGTTTGCTAGTGTCAGTGCCCTTCCTAGACGTTTGCAGTATCTGCCAGATTTGCTCTCTTGCTGTTCCTATGGGAACTGTTTGGACCCGGCAGTCGGTGGGATTTGGTCTGCCTTGTCTTTCCTTCAGTCACAGGAACAGCAATAAATCCCCAAGCACGGGCTGATGCAGCCGTCGAGTGTTGCATTTATGCGTAGTCTAAGGAGACTGCAGGGTTTTTGGGTGCCCTCCAAGTTGTGAGTGCAGCTGTGTTTGTGAAATCAACACCTGTAAGCCAGCGACTTAGCACAGAGACTAAGCAACAGCCGGCAGTTAGTTCTTGTGTGGGTAAATCCTCCCCAGGGACATGCTTTACAGTGAAATTCATTAGGCAAATGGAAAATATAATGCTCTGAGCATCCTATTAGGGACAGCTGCGCGCACAAACAAAGTAATAACTGGCTGTAGGCGGGTGCAGGGCTGCGTGTGTATGGGCGCATGTATATACACGTACAGAGGGTTTACAGGCATTGTATGGGCAATCATGCCGTGAGTGTATGCATGTGAAAGTTGCTTCCAACCTCAGTCGCATCAATAATGGATCTAATTAAAAGGCTCTGGAATACAGCTTCTGTATTACTTGCAAAATTCAAGGCTCAAAACTTCTGGATCCTTTGGCAGCCAGAATGTGACGTGCTTTCAGCCTGCAGCTGAAAGGCAGAGGAAGGTAACACACTTACCCTCTTTGGTTGTCCTCGGTTTGACGCCAGCTGCCCAGCAGCCTAAAGCCAGTCTTCCTGAACCTTGATAGGTGAAAAGCTCTACTGTGTTGAAAAACACTAATCCCTTGCACAATAGGATAAGTAACAGCAGCAGCCACCTGGCTCCTCGCTTCAGAAAGGAAGAGGTCTTTGCAAGCATGGTTCTACCTGTACCGCTTCCATCCTTTGTCTCAGGCAGGGATGCTACAGCCTGAGTTGTGACTCCTGCCGGGTTGTAAGGTTTCTCCTGTGTTTCATCATGGAGCCATTAGATTGTAATATCCCTGGGCCTAACTCCAAACCACAGACACTGAGGTGTGCAGCTGCATAGCGAATCTGCTGTCACAGACTTACAGAAAATTAAAAATATTATCTCTGATTTCAGGCTAGGCGTCTCTCCAGCCTGAGAATTCAAAACTGTTTCTTTGTCGCGTAGGATATTTCTAGGCCCCGGCCACCCCAAAGAGCTTTGCCAGCTAATCCTGTCCCAGCCAGATCCAGAGCCTGGCCGGGGAACGGCACCCCCATCTCGCTGCCTCCTGCGCACCCCAGGGCCCCAGGGCGACTCCAGCCTGCAGCACAGGTAGGCACCGACTGTGGTGATGGGAAGCACAGCAGCGTCCCCTCACCACTGGGGGAAAAAAACCACTCTGGAGAGAGTAACCTTGCTATCAGATGGCAGAACACCTTCATGCACAGCCCCGACGGGTGGGACGGGGATGGTTGCCTTTATTGCAGGGGGCTTTATTTTTACCTGTTCCTTATTAAGCGTTTACTGGGTTAAGCACAACAGTTGATTCAGTCCTCCCCATCTCTGAGCCCTTGCTCAGGTAAAACATCTGTGTGAGCGGGGCTGAGCAATGAGGGTGTGCGGGACCCAGAATGGTTAGTGAAGAGGGGCAAAACAGGGAAGTCCACGCAAGACTTGAGGATCCCAGTAAGGAACAGAAACCCGTCCAGCCTCTCTAGCCATGGCTAAGAGGATGCTTTTTCTGCAGGGAGTGATTCCTGAAAGTGTCCTTAATAAGGACCATTGGTAAGGGACTTTGAGTGGCTGAGCTCAGCTCCCTGCAAGCCGGACCCCTTACCACGAAACACCTCCACACCGCAGGTGCTGCCTCCAGCCAACCACATACTTGAGGCCAGCTTTAAAAATGGAAAAAAACCTGCATGAACTTCATTGTGTGACTGATGGAGAGCGGGAGAGTTTCCTGTGTGACACACTAAGGTGTGAATGGAGACAGGCTTCCCCTGGCCCGCTGTAACATCAGCTCCAGGAGAAGGAGAGGGCAGCGTCTGCTCTTCATTAACGCTAACCCCTTTTTTTCCCTGTTTTCCATCTCACCCAGAATACTGGTGTCGGCACGGCTGGAGCAGTGAACATCTCGAAAGTGGGACAGCCGGGCTCCCGTGGGCACTCATGAACCAGCTGTTCCCAGCTGGCTCTGACCTTCGCAGGGTGAAGACTGGGTGGCCTTCATCACCCAAAAAACTGTCCACAGCCACAGACAGCGTTTCGGTTCCTCTCCTCTAACCTCACCCCTTGCCTGTGCGACTCAACAAGCTGCAGTCAGGCTTGGCCCCAGTGCCCCCAGGAACTGCGCAGGTACATGCCAAGCTGAACTCAGCCCTTTCTGCTCATAGCCGTTTTCCATATAGGGATGACTTGTTTATACGGTATTTAAATATTATTGTGCAATATTCAATGCAGGGATGGGGTGATGGGGGCTTCACGTATTTTTTTTTTAATCAGTTATTTAAGTGTTACCAGGGAGATGAAGCTGTGAGGGGCAGGTGCTGGCCCTGATGGGCTTTCATGTAGGACCTGGCCCTGTTGGCTTCCTCAGCCCATCCCCACAGCTGTAGGAGCATACGTTGGTGCTACACGGAAACCGCTGCCTCTTGGGAGAGCAGAAGGCAGCTCTTGATAACTTTCTTCAGCATATTCTCAGTTTACAGTGGGTGGAAAGTCAGCCTGCAACAGGGAGCAAACCGCGGAACTATTCCTGGTTAAAATAATTTGTGGGTCACTGTGGATTTTGATTAGCTTTAACAGAGTGGATTAATCATTTTCCCCATTGCGACCTGCCTGTCCTCCAGCACTCGCTTGTCTTGCCTCGGTGCTGTGAGACCCGGCAGCGTCCCCAGCGTGGCCCGCGCGCTCTCACCCATGCCGTTGGGACACAGTCAAGGTACGACAGGGAAACTCTCTGGCTGAGACAGAGAGCAAATGGCCAGAAGGAAGCTCAGCAAAAGGCAGTGGTGAAACCTCCTCTCCAGCATACGGTACCGTGGATAATCAGTAGACGCTTTTGCACGTGTGTCCTCAGGCTGCGGTCTGTGCTGAGCAGTAATTCCGCACGGGCTCTCTGCTCCCCATACCAGTGAGAAACCTACCTTAAAATTGCCCAGGTGGTAAAACAGCAGAAATATTAATGCAACACATGGTGCTTTTGTAGGGCAGCTCATTTACTCCAGGTTTTTTTCCTTCAGGACATGGATGGAGAGAGCTGTCTCTGTGCACTTTAAGCAGCTGATGGTTCTGACCCTGAGGGACCCTCCCTTATGAATTTGTGGGGTTTTTTTTCTCTTAGTAGTTTGGGCTTTTGTATGTTTTTTCTCAGGATTTTAAATTAAGACTTCTTGTTATGCAAAACTTTTTTCTTTTTTTTTTTTTCTCCCTTGAAATTATTTCCTAGGAGAACACAGGGAATTCTGGAGCTATGGTTACAGCAGTTCTGTTGTGTCTGATTTATTACGGACAAATCCTGTCTGATTGCTGCTGCACATGTGAGAAACTCTATTATTGGCATAAAGAAAAAAAGTCTTGGCTGATGGTTCTCTTTCCCGAAGCTCTACTGATTAGAAAAAAACCCAGATAAACCCTAAACACTCATTAAATTTGTAGTTATATGTAGCAGTATGTCTGTAGGATGACTTAAACCACAATAGTTTTTGCAACTTTACTACCTCTTTCTCCACAAGCAAACAGTACACAGGGTGTCTTGAATTTCTGCTTGATTATTCCTTACCTTGCTAATTTTGGACCTTTTCTTACCTTCTATATGCCTGGAAAACAAACCAACTTAAAACGCTTCTCTCTGAAATGAGGGATGACGAGTGTAAGACATCAGCTTTCTAATCTTTATATGTCTTTTTCTACAGTTGGATTATATTACATGTAAAAAACAGTGGAGCCGTAAGATGGGCACATACTGTACATACACTGTAGTAGTACAGATCCAACCACAAGAACTTGATCTTATATCTGGGCCCTCGCTGAAGACAGCAGCATTACCTGTCTTATAACCCCTGATCTATATCAAATTGCCACCCAAAATCAGTAAGAATATTTTCACTGCATTTCATGTAAACGTGGGATTGAACTTTTAAAAAATTCCCCTGGGCACACAGAGCTCGAGAGAACAACAGGATGTGCCCAAACGCTTATGGAAAACTTTGGTGCTGGAATATCATAAAGTCTCCAAAAGGTAGTTTTAAGTCAGTCCTTTTAAATATTTTATATGTGTGCAAGTTGAGTGAAGAAGAATAGGGGAACTGTGGGAGGAGAAAAGATGGTACAATGTGATTCTTTGGAAAGATGTTACTTGGGAGAACTTATACCAAAATACATCTCACTTTCTCCTGTGTCCACATATTAATGGTTTACAATAATGCTCTCTGTGCATCTATGCAAATACTTGAAGAATGCAATTCATTGTGCCTTTTGCCTAGTTTTAATAAATTTGTCAGTTGTCATTAACAAATGCTCTGTCACTGTACTGTTTTGGTTCAAATCTTCATTTTATATGCGGCATTTGTCCAGAGATGGCAGGATATCTGGAGGGACGGCTTTTATAAAATGCAGTTCTGGGCAGGGAGAAGGATGAGTCCCATTT
The DNA here is from genome assembly GCA_013400135.1 of Rhinoptilus africanus. Lineage (NCBI taxonomy): Eukaryota > Metazoa > Chordata > Aves > Charadriiformes > Glareolidae > Rhinoptilus > Rhinoptilus africanus. Next base: position 723,005 of record VXBO01005138.1, read on the forward strand.
ACAGTCCATTTCTAAAATCAAATGCATAAAGCATTATACCAATTAGGATACCAAAACCAAAGCTGAAGTGAATTTCTTGGACTATTTTCTGCTACCAAAGGAGGGCGCTGAGGTTTTGTTCGCTGTACTCGGCTGCCCTTCAGCCTGTTTATCCTTTACGGCTACACCAGTAAGATCAGAGAAATCATTAAAAACTTTCAGATCCACCTGAAGGTTTGGTGGTTGGTTGTTTTTTTGTTTGTTTGTTTTAAAAAGCCTTTATTTCCCTTTCCACATTCCAAAAAAAAGAACTGAAATGCTATTAAAATAAGAGATTGAATATTCCTCTCCCCCGTCCAACCCCAAGTTGCCTTTGCCCAGTGATGCCCAGACTCGGGTACAATCAGATCTGCATCTCCGACAGCATCAGTGTGTGCCGTGGTCCAGGGCTAACCCAGCCAGAACTGCCTCTGGACTGAGCCGGCCTGGCAAAGCCGCCTCAGGCTTTGCTGCTCCTGATTTGGGATTTGCTGTGAGCAAACGGGCTCCAGCCTCCTAGTGCTGTAGGACCCAGCAGCAAGGCAGGAGAAACTTTTAACTGCGGTGATACCTTCCTTTTTCACCTTCCAGCTCAAAATGTTATTTCTCCCATCCCTTCATCCTCACCACTGATAGAAATCCAAGAGGGTTGTGAAGGTGAGCTGTGAGCAAGAGCCCAGGTAACATCCATACTATACTGAGAGATGGAGACGGGTAAATGGGACTGCTCTGGGATGAACTGCATCCCTACAGCTCTGCAGAGCATCACCCACTTATGCCTGTTTGGCTTTTAACACACAGTTTATACCTCCCTCTAAACAACAACAACATAAAAGCTTTTGGGTTTACATGATAGCAGGTCAGGTCACGGAGCTCAAAGAGTTGGGAGGCTCTCCAAGGCCAAGATATTTGCTTAGAAAAAAAACCCTTAAAACTTACAGCCACTCAGATGGTGGTACTGCTTCTGCTGACACAGGGTTTACCCTGCCAGAGCTTCTCAACCTGAGCAGGGGCTGCCCCTTGCTTGGGGGAGGTCTGGATCAGGCCCAGTGGCTTCGCCAACCACATCAACATGGCCTGGGCACCACAGCTTCTAAAGAAAAAAAACCACCCGAACAAACAAAACCCCACGTAAAATTAATTACCACTGTGCTGCAGGGAAATTCCTGCACCTCACAAAAAACAAAAGCTGAAAAAGATTTCTCTGCCACAGTCCCGTAAAAAACACTTCATGGCTTGGGTCCTGCCACTGAGCCTAAGTGAGCGCCTATTCCAAAATTAGCCACGGTTTGCCCATGTTCACCAATATCCTTGTCCCATATTTGCAGAGCAAATAATTAAACGTGGACGAGCAGAGTCTGAATAGCAGGCATGCAACATTCAGTCCTTGTCTCTCACCTCCGTTTGAGATACTGGTGTCTATTTTAGAGTTCATGCGAGTGTCTAGAAAGGAAAAAAAAAAAAAGACAAAAATCACTAATCAATGACTCAATCAGGGCCTGAAAATAAGCACATCAATGACCACCTGGGGGAAGGAGTGTAAGAGTAAACATTTAGCCCTGCCAAGAACTAGAGGTGGGAAGGGACCTCAGAGAGGAGCTTTGTCCCAGGAGTAGTATTTCAAGAGGATTTTCATTTTCAGTGGCTGCATGTGAGGATTAAACATACACGTTGCTGCCACACCATCACAAAGATCCAACCCAAAAGCCCAGAGAAAGATTTGGCTTGACTCTACCAAGCTTTGGATAAGACACTGCTGCTTTTATTTTCTGCTTTTCCTTCTTTAAATTGTTCAATAGCATCTGGAATACTGACACCAACCCAAACTCCAGACCCCCACATATAACACGCTAGGTGTAGATCATGAATACTTTCGGTTTGTCCTCTGGGGCGATGCTGGAGTTGTCCACCTCTATCAGGATGTTCTTGTCGTCTCGGGTAACTGGCACTTGCTCTTCACTCTGGAGGACTTGTGGTAGGTTCCCTAAACTGACGTCCATGTCCTTGAAGGCATGGAGTAAAAACACCCCCAAAATGATGGTGAGGAAGCCACAAATTGTTCCAATGATGTCCACTACGGTCATGGTGACCCACTCTTTAAAGAGGATGATGGAAGTTGTGATGACAATGGTGGTGAACAGCACATAGTAGATGGGAAATACCAAAGAGGTGTTGAAAATGTCTAAAGACTTGTTGAGGTAGTTAATTTGTGTAGTGATGGATGCCACCAGCGTGATGACTAAGATCCACGTCAATGGGTGCTGCAGTACAGGCCGGCCAGAAAAGAAGCCCTTGATGGCAATACCCAGGCCCTTGACTGAGGACACGGAGAAGGCACCAATCACGGAGCAGATGGTGAGGTAGATGAGGATGTTGCTCTGGCCATAGCGGGGTGCGAGGTAGAAGATCAGGAGGAAGCAGCCAGCCAAGAGAATCGCAGCATAAGCGAGGAAACCTGGAAGAGGGAAAGAAGACTCTCAAAACTGAGTGGTGGACATGGGGGGCAATATTCCCTGCCCAGCCTCAAGACAGAAAACACGATTTCCTGCGCACCTGGCTCTTTCAGCTTTGAAGACATTTCATCCAGAGTGGTGACCTCCTCGTCCTCTGGGGCATGTATCACCATCACCGTGCTGCCCACGAGGCTGAGCATGCAGCCCAGCTTTCCCAGCAGGTTGAGCCGTTCTCCAAGCAAATACGAAGACAGGATGGCACTGGATGAGACAGAAAAAAAGTGCTTTAAAGTCCTTTAAAGAAGGAACAGTAGCTAAAATAAAGAACACCTTCAGGTGATACAAGGACAGAAATTTGGAATAAATTTGTTGGATTCCAGTGTGTTAACACACAATCACATTGCATCTGCTGACAGCTGAACCTGCAGAGAGGCAGGTGTGATCTACAGATCACAGCCCATGTATCAGCAAGGCGAAAAAATGCTGAACGTGTTAGCGCATCCTCAGAAATATTTTCAGGATCTACAGATTCACTCATGAGCTGCTGGGCATTAAGAAGCCTTTAGTACCCAAGGAAATGACTTCAAGAGCCAGTGTAACAGAGGAAAAACCCCCAACCTAATAATGAAAGAGTTACAAGAATTTTAACTAGATCATCAGAACTATTAAGCCCCAGAGAAACTCTGAAGGTATTTGGGCTATAGATATATCTGCAAAAATACGTAGTTGCTGTCCATAAAACTTTGGGGCAAGACACCAGAGCAGTCCTAACTCTCAGCTTGCTTATGCCTTTCACAGTAACAGTCCTTCTACCCCTGGAGTCACATATTTTGACACGGATCTCCTTTTTAAAAATAAAAAAAGACATAGAGTTTCAGCCCTTTTGACAACAGAGAGAATTATAAAAACACATCAGAGCACCCTAAAAGCTAGAAGATAAAAGGCAAATGAAAGCCAGTTTAAAAACAAGCCTTATATTTTTGACCCTTTTAGATTGTAATACTGTTTACAACCAAACCAAACAACCGTCAATTGGCTAAGGAGCTGGATTAAGGAAGGAAGTAACCTGATATTTGCAGTAATTTAACCTGAAGTGTATGAGACTGCTATCCACATGCAGCATTTCCAGAAGGGCATGCTACTTAATTCAGGGGTTTCCAAATGATCCCTGAAAAGGACAACAACTGTCAGAGCATTTTTAGAAAACACTGAGATATTTTTTCCTTTAGGCAGAATTAATCATATTAGCATTATTTCAAGTCTTTCTATCTTGCAAGACAAACAGGCAAATTAAAAAAAAGCAAGTTGCAAACTATAGTCACATAAATCACCTTATAAGCACGCTCAGAGCCCCCAGAGGCGTGACAATAGTTGCAGGAGCAAAGGCATAGGCGGCAAAGTTGGCAGCTTCTCCTCCGCCCACTGAACAAACACAAGAAAAATAAATACCAGTGAGTTACAGTTTACTTTTTGTGTTTTCTCTCTTGCAAACTAGTAAGAGGTTGGTTAGAGGGTGGGTTTTATCGCGGGGGTTTCATGCTGCTGGTAAACAGGGCCAGATAGTGGGTGAAAATTTCTCTATTACAAGTTAATACAGGCAGAGACACGTCCCTGGAGCCCTGCACCCACCTGGAGAAGGGCTGCGGATACCAGGGCTTGGCTGTGTCCCAGCTGCCTACACTAACTCGTTAAAGCCCCCCAGCCCAGCCAGGCAGCTGCAGTGTGTCTGGGTGATAAATGAGGGGGTGGGCTGTTGCGGGAGGTGCTGGGAGGCTGCTCCTCACCTACAGAAAGTCTCCTTGGGGCTGTGGTGTCACCTTCTGGCTGGACTGTCCTTGGCCCTTGAGCAGTGAGTATTGTGTTTGCTTACGGGATGTGCAGCAGGAGCTGCAAGGGTAGAGGGAAGCGGGGGCACCTTGAGCTGCTGTGAGAGCCAGAAAAGACTGCTATGAGAAGCCCTCTGCTGCTCTTTGCACAGCTGTGAGCCCAATTTGAGAAGATACTGTAGTGCTGCAGCATGAAAAGAGAGACTTGAGGCTTGCTCTAAGGCAAAGCAAGCTTTGCTCAAGAAAGAGACTGCTCCCAACACCTCCTTGTTACCTCCCTTCTGCTGCAGCAGTAACCTTTCCTGGAGCCCTCAGGCACGCATGGGAGGCTGTCTGCCCTGTGCCTAGTATGCAAACCTGGCTTTTCATGCCTTTGATGGGGTAAGACTGAGCTAGCAAGTCCTACCAGCCCTGCAGGAGGATGGCGAGGGAGATCCTGCGTGGCTTACTGCCTCCACTCTCCCTGAGGTGCCTCTGCTGGAACTTGCCAGGAAAAAAAGGCTTTAAACCACTAGATGCTGGGCTTGTTCCACACCTGATTCACAGGGACAGACCCTGGAACAGCTGCAAACCCACGGAAACAGCTTCTACTTACTGGTTAACAAGCCAGCCCACCAGAGCCAGTCCTTCAGGTAGCCATGGCCTCCATCTCCTGGGGAAGCAAAGCACACAGGTACGCAGGAGTTAACAACCGTGTTCTTCGGAGCAAGGGATGAGAAACATCCCTTTGGAGAGGGATAAACTGTGAAGGGAAGAGTGTAACAAAGAAAACAGCCTGGAAGGACAGAATATGCAGAAATGCCATCCTATGTGGATTTAGGTTGAGTTGAGGGATTAGCAGAAGCTGGCGCTTGGGTCTGGATAACACAAATACAGTGAAAGCAGTGTTGAATTCTAGGTGACAATGGGGATGGCACCCACTGCCCCAAAGCCACAGGAGTTCTGGGCCTGGGGTGCATCCTGCCCTGCTGCAGAATAGACACTGGGGCTGCCCTTCAGCCCTGGGAGCTGTGGTTGTCCTCGCTGGTTCATCAGGGTGTATCGGCCCCTAAACCCGGCAATAAACACCCAAGCTGAGGTCTCGTGGACTGGTCACCTTCTGTCTCGTGTGTCCCACTTGCCTGTTCGCTATGGGGCACTCCCAAAGCAGAGGGATGAAGGATGGCAGGGGCTGCTCCGCACTGGATGCCCCGCACCCAAAGGCTGTCCCACCCTGGGACACTGCCACCCTGCGTCCTGCCCGTGGGGATCCTGCGCTTCACCTGGCATTGCACCGCCTCGCTGTGGAGTCTCGCGTGTGGGCACTAAGGTAAGGCACTGAGTTTTTTCCAAACCTCGCTGAAGCGTGGGTTATAGCTATGAAAGATGAAGGGGGGCGGAAAGCTGGTCGGCCGCTCTGTGCGGGCATGTGGTGCCGTAGTTGGTGTTGCTGTACGGTTGTGGTGAAGGCTGCCCGCGTCCCGTCCCAGAAGTTGTCTGCGCCTTTTTGTACACTGCCTTGTATCATGAAACCTCAGCGTGAACTGCCAGAAATCCTCATGTTAGCTTTATGTGGAACACTCATTATGTGACTGAGCATTTCTGATAAAAAATGATTCTTGGTGTTGGAATAACTCAATGCAAGAAAACATGCGTATCAATGAGGAAGAATGGCCACACTGTGCAGGGAACTAACCCAGCTCTGGTCTTAACCCAGAAGCTGTTAGACCTAAGGAGCTTGAGCCTGCTGACATTGTGAACCCTGGTTTTACTGGGACAGAGAGGCCATGTTTTTGCCAAGTCTGACCTGACCAGAGCTGTCAGTTACAGCAGTGTTTGACCTGCCTTGGAGAAAAGTGATGTGCTGAGATAGCAGGGGTGAAACACCAGGACTGAGAGATTAAAGGGTGAGATAGCGAAAAGGGGAGTGAAGAGGCGGACAGGAATTTGCTGGCATTTAGCTGCTTCTTGTTCCTCAAGTTCACAAATGCTCAAGTTCAAATGTTATGCTTTGGTATTCCTTAGAAATTGCTGTGTTGTTCTTGTTTTTGTTTGTGGTTTCTTTTTTTCCTCAAGAACTCTTTTTGTTGGCTGCAATTTTCTGTCATTAATCTCTAATTCCTGATTAAGCACCCTGAAAAATAGAGAGGGGTTTCCCTTGTTTTACTCGCTTGGCTCTGTTGTGGGAGGAGTTCATGGAGGGAAGTACATGAGACATCTACGGTTGAAAGAATACTGGTATTTCATTGTGCAAATACAAGGTGAAAAGCAAAGCCACGGGGGCGCAGCAGTTGCGTGCAGCCAGTCTAACGGCAGGGGATGGAGGCAGACCTGGGAATGGCCTGTGGCTCCGGTGCTGTTGGTAGCCTTGCTACTTGCCTGCTGGTTGACTCTGGTTACATGCCTCTGTGCCCTTGTATAGGGGCTGTGATACTGACTGCCTCTGTAAAATGATTTAAGGATCGTTCCTCGGCCAGAACTGGGGAAGCAGTAGTATTTTAATTATTATTATCTTGTTTTGTAGTTATGCAAGTAGGTCAGCTGCCGGGTAGGACTTAACGCTGCTGCCAGAGCCAGTGTTTGCAATGCTGATGGGATGTGTCCAATTCCGCTGCAGGCAGTGCTCCTCCACCATTTCCCATCCATATATACGTGCACATAAACATATGCCTCGCCCTAACAGCTTGGTGCTAGAGGAAAGTTATCTACACCTTGTTGAGCAACATACCTCAGCTGTCCTTTCTGAAAACCACAGGCAGAGTTCAAACAGATCACAGGTGCACAGTCCTGCGTTAATAAATGGCTCTCACTAATGCAATTAAAGCACACGGGGCTGCATCCTTGTCTCAGGGACTTGGTGGCAAAGCTGCCTACTGCATCAATAAAAGCAAGAGTGGGGTCATGGAGCTGTGCTGTTCTTTGCTCTGGGGCATGGGGGCAACTTGCACCTTTGTGTGTAGGGGCCCATTTCAAAGAGCTTTTAACACTCTGCTTCCTCCTGGCCTCACAGTTTCCCATGTAAGAGCTGTGATGGGCATGTACTGTTCTTCTGATAGGTGCACACCTGGTCACACAGTGCATGTCACTTGCTGTTTGCAGTGCAGGGCGGGGGGAACGCTGTTTTTAGCTGAGCCCTTCCAGTGCAGGGCTCTGTAAATTAGCTCCTCAGCTCCAGGGCAGCACTGCTCTGAGTCGCACACGCAGAAAAGGTCTGTCTAGCCTAGCTGATGGAAGGCTGACACGGGCACCCAGAGGTGTTCCCTTGCCACACAAGTGCTGGAGTTTGGATAATGCATGTGGTTCTGGGAACTGGTGGACTTTCTCCCTCCTGCCCCCACACAAGCCTTACCTGCCCTGGTGCCTCCCTTCTCCACCAGCCGTAGCAGCCCCTTCTTCTTGAGGATGACACTGCTTCCGATGAGGAAGCTGGAGAAGACAGCCAAGCCCAGACCAATGTAGAATCCATAGTTGCTTTCCAGCTGAGTTACCCAGAAGATATCCAAAGTCCCATTGTCCTGGACAGAGTCAGCTGGGTCAGCATCACCGACGATCTGGCACACGACGCGGTGGGAAAGGCACGAAAGGGTGACCAGAGACCCTGTGACACCACCATGGGAGATAAACCAGCAGATTACTGATACAACTATCAACAGTGCCTCTGTTGCTCTTTGGACTCATTCAGGTGTCCCTCTGCACAGCCACTTGTGCTGTCACCATAACAGCACATACCCACCAGCTCTCAAAAACTCAGGAAGCCTCTTTACTCCCGTGTGGAAATGGCAAAGTGTTGAGTGACAGGTTCATGGAGGGCAGTTCAAGCAGCTTGACGACACTGAATGAGTCTGCCAGTCGACACACTGAACTGGAAGGCCACAAGGACCACTATAATAATGTAACTTGAATTTCCATGTATCTGTGCCAGAGTCTCTCCATCAAACTCCAGTGTTATGAGTTTGAACTGTGCCTTATTGGCACTCAGCTTTGTTGATTCAAAGGTTGTGGTGCCTTCCAGGCAACTAATCCTCTCATCCACCAACTTGTCTGCAGCTTACAGCTTTGGGTTTGACGTGGAGTGATGCCAGTACCATGTAACTGTGCATCTGTCCCAGCTCAGTGTACCAAGCGGTGCCGTGGGATCGCTTGTAACACAACTACAGGCTTGTCCCAGACCAAAGTTCCATCTATACACTGCCTTTACTGTCTAATGGTTTATTCTACCCATTTGCGGAGATCCTGAGTGCTTGTAAAGCACGCCAAGTCCTGCCAGTGTGGAAGGACTGAAGGCAGGCGCAGTTTTCTGCTGTTAATACCAAAAGCACGAAGCCCCTGAGTCTCTAGCTGAGGTGTGTGGGTGGGTGGGAAAACTGCTGAGTTTCTTCTTACCCTCACACTCCTACCGCACCCAGCACACCTTCCTATTGCAATCTTCGCTCCCAGTGTCGTAAAGACAGTGTGACTGTGACCATGGGGAACAGAACACCCAGGTGCAGTGTCACAAAAGTCCTTTTGTAGTAAAAGACTTTAATTTTCTGCCCGAACTTGTGTAGGAATTACAGGGCGAGTATTTGTGCCTTTGCGAGCATGGGTATGCGAGAGCTAAACTGCTCGCAGCACTGGGCACGGGTCCCACCTTTGTCCTGAACCAAGAGACTGGCTTAGATCTTCTGCGGCTGCACCCCGTGTCCCCCCCACGTGTAGCTGAGGATTTGGATCCAGACTGGATTGAAACTTTTTCTAATAGGGAAAAAATCCAATGAGTTTCTGAAAGTTCCCTAATAGGTTTATTTTCTGAGGGAAAAACATCCTTGACTGTAGAAATATTTCCTAGGGAAGGGGGGAGGACATCTTGCCTCCTTGCCTGGGTAACAGTCTCCGTGATGTGCTACTGGGCACATGCATAAGGCAGTGGGCTGGGGGCACTGCGGACTGGATTTGGTAATCTTTAAAGGCAAAAAGACCCCCAAACCCTAGCTTCTCAGTAGGTGCTGTGAGGCTGGCACAGTGCTCGCTGCTGGCAGAGTGGGCTGAGTGGGGCTGGCGGAAAAAGGCAGTTTTCCCAGTCCTAGAGAAACTTCTACAAAAAGGAGAAGAAAGCCCCCAAAGCGGGAGAAGCAGAGCAGTGACAGAGAACAGCCCCAAAGCCGGGAGGGGGGATAAGGCCGGGGGTGCAGTGGGGCTGCCCCCCACCCCCGGGGCCCCTCCCGCTCCCCCCGCGCCGCCGGCACCCACCGTTGCTGCAGCTGCTGTTGGTCCCCCGCGGCTCCATCTCCTCCGTCCTCCGGGCGGCTCAGAGCATCCCGGCGCCGACGGCAGGAGCCGGGACTGGGCAGGGCCGGGCTGCCAGCACACCTTCCCGGCCGGCTCCTCCTCCGGGACGGGGCTGGGTGTCCCTGGAAGCCGTGGGGGCTCCCCCGTTCCCTGTGTAAGCCCTTGTGCCCCTGGCCCGGTGCCCCCCGCCTGCCCGGGGCTGGAGGGGGAGAGGAGAAGGATCCGGGTGGGTTCACCTGGATGGAGGAGAGCCGCAGGGGGGTTCCATGCACAGACAGGGATGAGGGTCCCCAGGCTCAGCCCAGGCAGGGGTTTCTCCCGCTGGGGTGGTTTTTCACATCACAGGAGTTGGGAGCAGGAGGGAAGGGGAGAAGAAGGGGCTGTGGAAGCAGGAGGCTGAGCTTCTGGCAAGGTGGGGCGTGAGCCCGGTGGCAGTGGCTGAGCTGCGGGACCATGGGCATACGTGGGTTGTGCGCACTGCGGCGCTGGGGACTTTATATGTGTGCAGTGGAACTGAAATTAAACAAGAGAAAATAAGTCCTGAACAGTGTTTGCACTCCTGAAGGTATCTCCTCTTACTAAAAGAGAATATAACTGCAGTTAACATAGCAAGGAAACATTTCAGAAAGTGCCCTGTGGCTTGAAGCATTGGTGTTTATTATTCTCCGGTTGGTCCTTTGGCTGTGTGCAGCAGGTTTTAGGACTGAAGGGCAAGGCTGGGGGGCTGAGAAACACATAGATGTCTAGGGAAAATGGATATATCCTGATGGAAGTGCAGGATGTGAGGTTCCCTGCATCATGTACTTGCTGGACGAAGGCATATTCCATGCTGAAGGTTAGGCCAAATTTCCCTAATGGTCCTTCCTGACTTCTAAGTTGTAGCGGGAAAGGCCAGGCTGCTGGCAAATGTGCATTTGAAAAAGAAATATCAACAGACGACACATGTGTAATGACAAGGGTGCACTTGTGCTGTCAAATGTTGTGTAGCACAAGATCAGAAGTCCAGGACACAATTGCGCCATCAGCAGCTGTGATTTAAAACATTGCTGCCTCCATGCTGAATCCCAGTCCTGAGAAAGTCAGTGCCAGCCCATGGGCTCCTCCGTCACTTAGACTCTAATTTTATACCCTTTTATTTTGTGACTATTCAGTTGGCAGGTCTCATCAGGGCCCGTACTGTGGGTTGAAGGCTGTAACTCCCCCGTCAACTCCCTGTCCCACTGCAGCCAAAGCCCCTCTTGCTAAAATTATTAGCGTGCAATTATTTTGGAGCGTGTTCCACAGCAGTGGGTTTTACTTTCATCCCCCCACCCTCTGCTGATGTCCTCCCTTCCTGTGTTTGTGTGCGGTAAACCTGTGTACACAGAAACCTACTGCTGATACAAAAGCCCTTTCATTGCAGCAGGAGCCACTAGCCAGATTTCGCTGTAGGTCAGCAGAGATAAGTAAAACCAATAGCTTTTCTTCAGCAAGACCGCATTTGTAGGTAGAAATTATAGCTGCCATAAGGCAATATAAAGATATAAGATCTGCAGGATCTGAATATTGTTTGAAAATTTACTTCTTTTCCCCCATAAAATGTATTGCCTGTTCCTACAGAAGTTGCCCTCAGCCCGTGAGGCTGCAGTGCCGCCTGGCTCCTTCACTCAGCGCCTGTTCTGTGGCTCTGCAGGTGTTTTCTCCGGCAAATATGATGTTCAAGTGTTTTGTGAATCATTTGATTTTAATTGGGTCTGTTCATCAGTCACCAGTCACAGACCTGCGGGTCACTGGCTGGAAGAGACACTGCCAGCCAAATCCCGTGTCCTTCCCTTTATCACAGGAGCAGTTGATCATCAATCTAAATTGTGCGGCAGCGGGGTCTGATGCGGGAAATGAACGTGCGCTGATTTATCAGTGATCTGGGGGAAACTTCTGCTGCTGTTACGCAGGCAGAAGGCACCCTGTGCAAGACAATGATGGCAGGATTTGGCCTTTATTTAGCAAATTTACTTGCTGATGGTTGTCAAGAGTTACTCATGCAATGTGGGAATAAGAGGCTGATTGCAGAGGTGATGGCTGAGCGGGACAAGTGTTGCTGTGTTTGCAGTGCCGACTGCCTGTGGGAATTAGTGTCCCCTGTCCCCTCATGGCCTGTTCCGCCTGCTCGCTCCGGTGCTGAGGGGCACTGTGGGGCCCTCCCCTTTGCTGGACCTTCTCCAGCAGCCCGAGGTCTTGCTCGTAGCTGGGGAGTCCTGATGGTGATGTGGTTATTGACAGTTAAACTGCATCCAAAATATTTTCCTAGCCTTTTTGGGTGAGCATTGTTGACATCTGTGCAGAGCACTTTTCCCCACTGCGCACAGAGAGGTGTTGGGGAGGGAGAAACTTTTTATGGAAGGGACCTGGTGTTACTGCCACAGCAGAGCAGGTGATGCAGTGAAAAGCAGAAGACGCTCTGGGCCACAGCTTTACCTTCCCTTGCCAGCTTGATTCCCTAAAGGAAAAACTAATGTGACCACATCAATGTGTGTTTATGTACCCCACTTCATCCCCCAAAATATTTGACCCCATTAGCCACTTTTTCCATGACAGGGGTGAGATCTCCAAGAGAAGCTGTTCTTAGTTCTGGGAAGCGAGGAGACATGACAGGGAAGATGTCCCAAAAGGAGGGGACGCCGCAGCGCGAGCTGGCTCTATCAGGTGTCAGGGAAGAGCTTGCCTAATTGCCATCACCGTGGGAGAAGCTTCACTCAGATCTTGCAGGCAGCCGTGGGACACAAGTGTCACGTATTTCTATCTCTCTGGTGCAGGGGCCGCGGGGGCGTAGCGTAGAAAACCACCACATCACAGGAGTTGCATTCGATGGATTTAGCAAGGCTGTGTGTGGCACTACGGGAGTTAAAAGCCAGGTAGGATTGGCATGGAATTGCCTACTACGCTGAGTCAAGGGCAAGTTCAGACTGATAACAATAAAGCAGGGATGCAACCAGTGCCTCTGTTATTGGTTCATACTCTCATTTTAATGGGAAGGCTGTAATTAAGGGAATTCAGCTCCAAGGCGTGACCTCACTGGTTGATACTCGCATCAGATGTTCCCTTAAAAATAACTCATCAGAAATCAGGGAGTTTTCCTTAGCATCTCATCTAACAATGCAGTTCCTCCTGAAATACTGGTTTCCAGGCCAAATACTTGACTGGAATCCAGGGGGTAGAGCAAGACAGCTTTGCATGCAAATAACCTCTTTAGCAACATCAAAAGGCTTTTCTTTCCCCTGCTCTTGTCTGCTCATCTCTTATGGTCTGGAAAAAATAATGGAAAAATACTGGGTATCAGTTGTCCTGTGTTACAAATAATGGTGGAAGTATCCTGCTAACAGGTAATGGAAACTTTTGCCCTTGGATGTCTGGCTGGCACGGTTCCTGTGGAATCTTTCAGACCAGGGTTGCAATATTCTGCTATGGCTTTGTATAGTTGGAGGGCTCCAAGGAGCTTTTTGCTGATTCAAAGAGAGGGTAAATCCTTCTCTTTCTGCCGGTGACCTGATTGTGTAGGGTTTAAGGGAATTGCCTGGTGTTCAGATGATTGCAGCACTATGTGAAAGGATGCTCAAAGCTTGAAAGACTGGACTTTGTTGAGCAGACAGCTTTTAATTCAGCCTGTCTCAAGGTAACCACGTCTGCAGTGGCTGAGGCTGTCATTTGGTGTGGCGAGAGTGTAGACACCACCACCAAGACGGAGTGTTCCCAAGCCCGTCACACCCATGGTGGGTTCCTGCCTCTGCTGTAGTGCCCTCCTTGTGCCAGCGCACGTACCTGTGGGTCTGGGCTGTGGGGCAGCTGAGTGATCTAGGGTCATTAGGACATAAAACACACCCCAACTCATTTCTCCCAGGGCGGTTAAATTTTTTATCCAGGTCACTGTGTCCCCATGAACCATGTATGTTGGCAGGGCAGGAGTGGCGGGTTGGTGATGGACAGGAGGTGGATGTTCAGCAGGCAACGGAGGCATTAAGTCATCAGAGCAGCAGTGGGTGCCACTAGGTGAAGTGACGTGTAATCAGCAGATCTTGTGTTTGCAGACCTCTTATCTGCCAGATGTTTGCATCAGAACTCTAAATCAAGCAAAACTAGATGTTAAAGGCACTCCTGGCTTGCAGAAGGGGTCACAGAAGGGGTCATTTAGTTACGCTTTTGAAAGAAAGAGACAATCATTGATGAACTGTTCTTTACATTGGTGGAATGCCTTTAATCTGAGGATGTAAACGCATTTAGAAACATCAGGAAGAAGGAGGATGTCAGCCTTTATCTTTGATGCTGGTCCCTTAGGGTTGGTTGTCCAAAATTGTACCCTGATAGTATTGCTTCTGTCTCCAGGTGATGCCCTGCAGCCTGTGAGCTCTCAGCACTTCTTAAGGCTGGTGTTAGTACTGAGGTATTCACGAGACAGCAGCTGAAATTAGTTTAAAAGAAGAAGAAAAGAGAAATACTGATGGAGGATAGGATGAAAACCAACCAACCTGCCTAGTATCAGTGGCCAAATCAGGAAGAAAGTCCCAATCTCCTCTTTGCCATTCGCCAATGCAAAGCCATGTTGAAATCGGTAAACACTGGGCAACTTTCAACCATCAGGCAAATAATCCTCCACAGCAGCATGTTACATGGAAAGCTGCAGGCACATCCTGTGCCCCGTGACTCAAAGCACATCGGAAAGATCAACAGAGCTGCCTGGTGACAGTGTAAAGTCCACTTCTGATTTTACATGAAGAATCATTACATTTTTATTTCTCTGAAGCTGTTGGCATGAGGAAACCTTGGGAAGAAGCTATGAAAGGGAACATCAGTTACAGTATTTTGTCTAGAGCTGATGAAGCATAGGTGCTCCAACTCCCATACGTCCACGTCAGTTGTTTCACCCTAATTCTTCAGCCCCCAGAAGGTCTTTTTCCCTCGTTCCCCACCACTGCTTCTGCGGTCAACAACCACAGCTGCTCTCGGATGCTTTTAACACAAGCCTGTGAATGGTTTCAAGTGGAAACTTGGAAAAAAAAAATAGCAAGGAGAGTCTACTGGAATAAAAAAAGGTCCCTGTTGAATTGACAAGGTTGCGGCAATGAGAGGAAATTAGCTCCTCAATTTAGCTTTGTTTTGAGTAGGGCCAGTCAAATGCTATTAAAAATAATTATGTAATTTTCCCTCCCTCAGCCCTCTCATACTACAGCATGTTTTTCAAGTGAAAATTTGTTGTGGAAGGATGTTTTTCTCAAAAATCATCAAGTTTTTCATAGGAAAAATTGTTTACTTGTTTTGGTGTTGGCCACAAAGCTTCGTATTTTTTTCTTTAGCTTTGATAAAAGTTTCTTCATTTTTTTTTTCTTTGTTTTTGACAAAAGCTCACAACAGTGACGACACCACAAGGTAAAGTCTGCCCATTTCATGAATGAGCCCAATTTTTATTTCTCTTCATCACAAAAGTCATCCCACATTTGTTGTACACACTGTTGGTTGCTGTGTTACGGGACATATCACCATGTACCAGATGCTTTACTCTTGCAGAAGCATTTCTAATGGAGATGGCAGCTTCCGTTAGCTGAATTTTAGAACAACAGCAAAAAATAATAATACAAAAACCAAAATATCATCTTCAGCTGCATAGCAAATATGGATCAAAAATTTAACACCGTTATCAGATCACGAGCGTAAATATACCTCACCATAAATAAAGTTCATTGTACAAAATAACTCAAGCAGCTTTTCATACAAATATGGTACATTTGACAAGTTTTTGAGAATATTTTCTTGGTTTTTTACACCTTCAATTCCTTTTTTTTTCTTTTGTTCTCAAACACACATGAACCTACCGGACTGGAGTAATGCAGGAGAAAAAGGACTAACGTGTTGTTCAATGCTAATAAGTGCTGTCAGAGTTTAAAAGGAAAACCACTGAAGTGCTGAGCTTGAACTAATTTGCTTCCCCTTTCTGTTGATCATTGAAAGTCAAGTGTAGCATCCAAGAAAGGCATGTGCACTGCCAATAGTCACATTTTATAATGTCAAAGCTGGAGGGAATGTTAAAATAACCTAGTCTGACTTCATTTGTGACACAGGTCATCCTTTCTTCCCCCTGTAATTCCTGTATCAAGCCAATAACTCGTCTTTGAAGTAGACATTCCAAGTGGTGGCTGGTAAATCCTGGGGAGTTTCCAGACTACTTCAGAGTAAGCAGAAAAATGTAGGTAAAAAAGCAAGCCCATGGTCAGTGGACTTAAAGTATCCAGACAGGGGTCCCCATTTCCCTAGGAAAAAATAAATTAGGGGTCTGCAGCCTGTAAAAGGCTGAAAACTAAAGGATTAGAGCATATCTGCAAGGAGGATGCCCAAACTCAGCAGAAAGTCTGCAAGTGTGGAGAATATGCCTGACCCCATGGCAATCTGTTACTATTTAGCCCTACTGTTACAAATTTGCTTCCTATTTCCATTAACAATTATGACATTTAAAAAAGGACAGAAGGAAAAAAAATCCATTTTCATGGAGTTCTTGAAAGACCTAAGCCTGGATCTCTTTCTCATATACAATCAAGGAGGGTTACAGAACTGAAGCTAAAGACTATTTGCATCCTTTAGATAATAAAAGGACAATAACATCAAATCTCAGAAATGAAGACCATAAGATTATTCCTAGCTGATATCTCATACTACTTGAGCAACAAGGCAAAACATCTGCATACACTCTACAGTCAAAAAACACTTTACATTTTGTTCATGCACTTTGGACATTTGGCTCAAAACATTTCAGCCCTTGGAATCTGAAAGGATTTTTGCCAGCAAATCTGAGGGCAAGGAAAAGATTTCATTTACCTGTTGTTTCAAGTACACGCAACTGCGTTTTGCAGGGTTTCAGAGAATTATTATGGCAAAACTACAGAAAAAGAATGTAAAGTGTTATTCATGTTTAGGTAAAATATCTCATGACTCACTCCAGACCTAAACAGATGAAAACTGGCATTTAAGTTCACCTTACTTACATCCTATTTTGTCTAGGTAGCTGAGACTGGGCCACGTGGTACAGTTCATCCTTCTGTATTAACTTCTTGCTCATACTGGTTTCTGAGAAGGCTCCAACATCCCATAATGTATCAGACACAGTAGGACATTAAATTTGTGCTCTGCCCAGAGGTGGCTCCGAGAGCCAGACAGGGACTTGTGCCACCTTTTCAGCAACACTTTTATACCAAAATAACAAGCACTTACTATTTAGGTCAGGAAAAATAGGATCTTGATTGAATCTAGCTTCCTTGTATCTTGTTTTCCACAAAAAATAAAGTGCTTGATTCTCCTCTTCCTTTTAAAAATATATATCTGTAGATACTCTCGCTCCAGTAGTGTAGAAGTGTTGGAAAATGATGGAAAACCAGAACTGGCCTTGGGAACAACTGGCCTTGCTGGGCTGGGTCCTTCCCTGCCGCTCAAGGATTTCAGCCAGACTTCCTGAGATTTCATTTTACTTTCAAGATTACTGTGCCGCACAATTCCCTCCCTGCAGTTTAAATGTCTGTCGCAGTAATTAAAGGAAACTCAAGGTGTGAAAACGTCCAGCACTTTTCATGTGTGGGGTATTTACTGATTATCAAGGGAGTAGGTGGTGAGTGGCTGGAAGAACAAATTCATCCCACCCAGCAAGATCTCCTCTTGCTAATAGTAGTGTGCTGGCTGTTCTTTCCTACTACAAAATACTCCAGCTGGGACATTTCTACTAATTAATTATATGTTGCCTCTGAGAGAATAAATGCCCAGGCTCTGCCTTTTTAACGTCTGTAAGAGCATGCAGTTTACAAGGCATAATGAAATGCATGAAAGAAATATATATTATCACATCTGTATACTGTAACAGCAATTATCTGCTGTGACCTGGCCAAAGCTGAGAAATTAAAATATCACCAGTGGCGAGGCTAGCATCATTTTCTCTTGGAGCATGTGGTTTGATCTCCTTTAACTTCAAGCACAAGTTTTGTCTCGCTTCAATGACACTACTGAAGGGAAGTGGGGAAGACCATGAGTTGTGAAATTCTCCTTGAAGTTCCTACTGAATTTGTTCTCAGTATCCAGGGATCTTAGATTAGGTGAGTGGGAAACTCCAGTGTTCCCTCTGAATGCTTCTGAGCCTGGAAAATTCTGGGGTTTTTTAATGCTTATCCTGTATTTTACCTTTTCTAAACAAATGCATCATTTCTGAGTGATGGGAAGTTTCCTAAGCCCTGCTGATAGTCACCATTCTCTGAAGAAAGATATTCGGTTGCTGTGCCACTAAAACAAGGGAAAATAGCATCCCAGAACATTACACAAATTACACATCCCAGCTCTCATCCTTGGCTGAAGATCAAAGATAATGTATGGTCAAGGTAACTACACCTGTCTCCTGTCAGGACCAGTGATTAATTCCACCCAAATTAATATGTTCAAGCGAACATTCACATGAATGCAGCCTTTTCTGTAGTCTGTAAGAAATCTTGTTTAGTCCATGGAAGATGCGTCTTCGGGGGAGAACCCTTTGCATTAAAATAAGTGGATGTCCCGTAGCAGGAAAAAAGCCAGGCCATTTTCTCTTTCCCCAGCTATGAAGTGCCGAGGAGGTATTTGGCAACTACATCATTGCTATTCTGAAATCATTGTGCCAAAGCTCCCTGTAAAAGATGCTAGAAAAGCCAGTGCCTTGGCAGAGAGCAGGAAGCTAGCCCCAGCCTGGGGCACGCAGCCATCCAAGAACGGCCCAGCATGGCTCTTCTGCGCCCATCACTTGATCCTCAGGGTGCTGCCACAGGTGACATCCTGCCTTCATCCCTTCTTCCCCCAAAAAGTGGATCGGGGGCTTGTCTTCGGGGTCTGCTCCATGGCTGGTGGCACATGGCACAGGGGGGATCATTTTACCCCATTGCTTCTGCGGTGGGAACGGGCTCCCAGCGCTGCGGAAGCACGGAGCTCTTCCACCAGGACCCCTGCACTTGGGGCTGCAGTATGGCTTCAGAGTGATGTGTTTGACTGGATGAATCACAGGGAAAAACCGGACCACTTCATGGAAGAAAAGCACATTTTGCCCGCCCGCCCCCACCCACCCCCAAGTCTGAAAGCTACAAGTAAAACCGATCACAGGGATGGCACAGAAGAACATGCACTCAAACAGGGCCGGATGGGAAGATGCATCCTCGTGTGCAGTCGGCATACCCAGTCTTACTTTGCTGCCAGGTCTCACACCGTCGAGTTTACCCCTCCCTGCTGTTCTGGGTTCAGTCCCTTCTCCCTTCCCAAGCCGTGCGGGGTCCGTGTCCACACTAGCAGGTGGTGGCCAGCGACTGGTGGATTGGGGGCTGGAAGCAGCGCACGTGCTCCACCGTGGAACTGTCTGTTTCCACCGACTTCATGTACTTGTTCAGGATGGCAAATATCTCATTGTTCAGGATCTGATACTTCCTGATCCTATCGGCCATCTTCTTCAAGGGCTGGAACGATGGTGAGGGAGAAAAACAGCAGATGAAGAGACTCTTATGTCATCTGACCTGCTAGAAAGTACCAGTACATCTGCCCTGCTGCTGAGAACCCTCTGCTAAAGCAAAGCAGCTATAACACGTGTTACAGTTCCACTTAGCACCTCCCAGGGACCGGTGACTCACTTCATTACAGGGTTTGATGACTCAAGGCAGAGCATTAACAAGGTCAGTGAGTGGTCCTAAGTTAACGGATCTAAAGTCTAGACTCCCAGCTGCTTATTGATAAAGCCACTGAGATGACAGGATGGTTACTGGAAATACCAGCTTCTCTGCTCCAGCTTCCTAACCCCAGGAAGATGGTAAAAGCTTTGGGAGAAAAAGGATTTGGCTGTCAAGCCAATTAAAACCTTGGCCTCTCTGCTGAGACTGCAGATGGAAATCTCACAGCGAGTGTGTCCAGTTTGAATAAGGCTAACACTGGGCATGCTTGTAATTTATGAGTTTGGACAAAGCAAGACAGAAAACAGAGAGAGAAGTGTGCTGGTTTGGGTCCTTTGTGACCTCACCCTTCAACTTACCACATTTTTTATGATTTCATCCTTCCCGTCCTGCCTCTGCACCTTCAGCAGGTGGTAGCAGAAGTCAAAGAGGTCAAAGCGCCGTTGCTGTCCAAGGAGAACAATGATAGAGCAACCTGCCCAGTTTAGACCATCTCCAAAGCACTGCCTGGAAGGACAGGGTGGTGGGATGGGGAGAGATGACAGGATAGAGTTAGGTTAGAGAAGTCCTACCATGGCACC
Source organism: Rhinoptilus africanus (assembly GCA_013400135.1). Classification (NCBI taxonomy): domain Eukaryota; kingdom Metazoa; phylum Chordata; class Aves; order Charadriiformes; family Glareolidae; genus Rhinoptilus; species Rhinoptilus africanus. Next base: position 742,810 of record VXBO01005138.1, read on the forward strand.
AGGAACTTTCCTTGGTGAATTCCTAGCGAAATCGGATTCAGTCCTACTCCTAGGAAGTGAGTATACACTTAGAGAAAATGAACTCAGGAGGAGATATGCAGAATTAGACCAGGCTGTGCAGGGTGCATCACAGGGTACGATGGATGAGGAACTAGCCTCTGGCTTGGGTTGTTGGCCCATCTACCCATGTCCTTCTGCATGTCACCTTGGGCATGCCCATTTACATTGTTCTTTTCCCTAGCTGTTCAGATAGAAAGCTTTCTGGGCATGTCTTTATGCCCATGCACGACAAAGTCCTTTCATCACAGACCCGCGTTCCCCCTCTACCGCTACACTGGCGGAGGCTATCGCTGCAGCTGAGGGCGTCTCAGGGGCTTGCTGGCCCTGCTAGCTCGCGAGCGGTGCTATCGGCGGAGCTGACTGACGGACACTCACTCTGCAGTGAACTCGTTGGTGCCCACGGGGATGCAGTACACAAACTGCATGGCACTCCAGAGCCGGTGAAACTCCACGCACTCGTCCACATGCATGACCCCGTTCGTTGGGGGTGGCCCACGCCAGATCGGGTCCTGCAGGTAGCTCCTAATTCGCGTCAGGATCACCTCGAACATGGACAGCCCGCAGCATAACCGCTCCTTGGTCAGCAAGTCACCCTCCCGGGCGATGGCTATTTGCTGAGGAGGAGGACAACCAAAGAAACAGAAGTGACAACGTAATACAGATGGACCTTCTCACTGGACTTAATGCTTCCTGGTCTCCCCGGCTCTTTCCAAGTTAACACACATCCCATGCAAGGTCCAACCTTACCTCTGATGGCTGCTCCCATGGCACTCCCCACCAGAGAATACTCATCCCTCAAACAGAAGAAGACTTAATATTGTGCTTAATTATATGTCACCAACCTAAGGATCTTTTGAAATAACTGCATACGTCAGAAAGCAAAAGTTGAAGGCAAAGCTCTGATCAGAAATACTGATCCCTAATTTTGCTAGCATGCTGTTCTGTTCTGTTAGTGCTGCTCAGTGTTCCTGGGTTTAATGTCATGATTTCTGCAGATTATGAAAATAAAACAGGAGAGACCAGGGACATTTGGCTTCCCAGGACATTGCCTATGTAGATAGCCTACGGCTCTCTTTGTTTCTTTTGTAGCTAGGGTTAAAAAACTCTGAGGAAGATGAGAAGCCACCGGAACCTTAATACTGGAAAATCTGTGGTTTATAAGAAAGTCAAATAATATTTTTTTCCAGAGGTGGAAGCTTTACATATGTGTAGAATTTCTGTGAGGTCCCCACTCAGAATTACATGTACAATTCTGGAATGGCTTCACTGGACGGAGTTCATTTGGCTTGTACACTAGAGGAAAATTAAAAGAGAACTGACTTCAATTTCAGCCCTACTGCTCCCCGAGGGAGACAAAAAAAAATAAGGGAGGGGATTTTAAAAAATTAAGCAGGGTCTCCCCCCAGCAGGAGAACACTGACCCCACAGAGCTCACTGAGCGGGGCCGGGGTGCAAGCGTGGAGTTTGCTCGCTGCCCCGGTATCCTCTTAGCTGCCCCATTCCTTGCCATTTCCAGCAACATTACTGACTTCTCTTTGCAGCGCTGCCAAAACTAACAGGGGAAATGGCAGCCGAGTGCTGTTAGAGTCGTGCTGCGGCTGTGGGAGGCTCCGGCTCTGCCGTGCTCAGCCTGGTGGGCGAGTGGCTGCCACGGCACCCTGACCCCTCAGGAAGAGCCTTTTCCCCCTCTCACCGCTTTGGCAGAGGCATGCAGAGCAAGCGTGACATTTACTGCCTGCCTGCCTATCCCAGAGGACTTCCCGGAGCTTTAAGTAGTTTTTAAGCATTTGCTCCATTTCCAGCTGTCCCTGTAAATGCCTATAAAAACGTCATCCCAACCAGAATCACGGTGGGGGCCCAGAGCATCTGGTACAACGGGCAGGCACATGGCCTGGCCAGACATTAAGAACATGAATTATGCTCAGTTTACTTGGGTGATCTTTATTCCATCCTAAAAACACATGAATGTGCTTGCACATCCCCTCTCCTGACTATTAGTTTATGCTGGTTGTAACCTAAAGGATTTTTAGTTTGGTGGCTACTGAAATCAGAAGTGTTACAATTCCTGCTTGTGCCACAATTTCAAGGACGTTCTGGGAACCTTGGATCGATTAATGTTCAACTAATAGCAAATATCAAGGGAAAGCTGTACTGCTGTGCAGAGGCCAGATTGGGTCTGGGATCCCTAGATTTGTTAAAGGCAGGAATGATATCACCAGTTTCACTTGCATTTGTTTGCTTAGCAAGTAAAGATTTATTTTATCCGGCTTGTTTTTATAGCTAAAGGCTATTCCTCCCCTGCTCCAGACTCTTATGGGTACAGATTAGTATCTGCACACACTAGTCCATGATGGCAAAATGGGGACAGAGAAGTAAAGCTACTTCACATATAAAATAGGTGTTAGCATTACTGTTTGCTAAGATACAGTGATAGAACACATACTTTTGAGAACAAACTAGTCCAATGATCTCAGTATACTGTTTCTGAGGAAATCTTAATCTAGAAAGGGATGTACCTGGCTTTCAAAGGATGTAGTGCCACTCAGTTGCACACATTCACAGACAGAATTTGGTTCTAAAATTCATCACCGTAAGACCAGTTTCTTCTTATTACGGGTGGGTAGGTATTTAACATGGTGAAGGCAGCTGGAGGGCTATTAGTCTTGTGGCCAGATCTGCCTAATAGTCTGGGGTCCCACTGGTCTCTAAGATCAGGAGAGGAAGGATGCGCTGGCTCTACTATTCCTTCTGTCTTCAAAATGAAAGTCTCTATTATTTCCAGTTAAAAAATTATATTAACCAAGAACTTCTGAAAATCTCTTACTAAATACCTCTATGATCAGCATTAAAAGGGAGAGGATTCCTTTAATGAACCACTTCGATATCCCCCCCCCCGCCCCGGTTCTTTATGAATCACCTAGCAAACAACTGCCTCTGGATTCCCAGTGCAAAACAATTATTTACAGCAATCACCGACAGCCATTGCAGAAATCCAGTTGTGCCATACCTCTTTTACAGCTTGTTAAGTGGCAAGCTTGCAAGTACCCAAAGCCTGCAAAGACTGATAGATCCCCACTAAGAATGGCAGCCTCTGGCTCAGCCCCTTCACAGCATGTCATTAGATGAAATGCACAGGGCCACCTTTTGGGAGAGGCATCGAGCAGGCAACTTCTGCTCAGAATCTGGACAATTGCTGAAAGGCACTTATGCATTCTGCAGGAAAAAAAAACCCGTATGGCCTGTGTCCAAAACTGCATTTCCAAAATGCGTGCTCAAAACTGCATAAGGAGCAAGCTTGGAAGCTATGGAGGCACCTATAGAAAGTGACTCTTGTGTTCATCTGAGCTCAAAAAAGATCCGGGACTCAACTGTATGATGAATATGGGAACAGTTTACGGAAAAATTAATCTTTAGCCGGACATGAAATACCTTTTGTTTTCATCATCATCATAACTATGGCAGAGATAAGCAACAAGTGGACTCTAATAGCAGATTTCAATGATGAATTTGCATGGAAAGAAGGAGAGATAGAAAGACCAACACAAAGACACAAAAACACAGAGGTGAATTCTTTTTCTCGAGTGTCTCCTTTAAAAGGAAGCTGATGGGAAGCGAGAGAAATGTCTACAAATTAAGACAAAGTCCTCAGTTATATGGCCAATTTTTTTTTTTTCTTTCATATGGTTGCCAGTGAAGCAAAGTTCAAAATGTCCTTGATCCATCAGAAAAACAAGACAAAAAATTATCAACTTTCTGCCTGCCATAGATCTGTCACCTCATACAACTGAGCGTTCATTCCATTCCCTCAGCAGTAATTATAGAAAGAGGGTCTTGATTCATTAATAATGTGAATTATTTTTATCACATCAACCCCACTAAGCACGCAATGGAAGTTTGGCTATTGGTATCAATGGAGCTCAAATTCGGACCATGACATTGATCAGTCTACGAAGATATTTTTAACAGTACTCAATTTCTGCACAATAGATCTCTTCCAAGCTGAGACCCACCTCAAGAAAACACTTAAATGGAGCTGTAATTTTAAGCATGTGCTGAAGCTCTAAGCGTGTGCTAGGAGGGAAACCATTCTCAGATGTATTCCTTGACAGGGATGAGCTTAAAAATATACCACAGTGCAGCCCTGAAATGGGATCCCCAAAAGTGAGGCAACTGGTTGAGCCAGGGACAGCCCTGCAAAGCTTCCCCTTGAACCACCCCAGCCATTCTCCATCTTTTTAAAGTGGAGAAGAAGAGTTTTTCAGAGTTGTTCTTATTCAGAGCTGGCTTCTAGCATGCTTGCCTTACAGCTCCCCGACAGCTCTCTAGACCAGAGGCAGCAACACATCATCTCTGGACCCACTCACAAATTTCTCTTCAAAGTGTCTGCTAGGGCAAGGATTCCGATTTTCTTGTCGGACTGATGTTTTAGAAAAAATAAAAAAATAAAAAAAGGATCACTCTCCCAAGGCCAAAGAGGCCATCTGGGGAGTGCTATGAATTTTCAACAGCCATCCCTTTCAATGAAATCCTTACCTGCGGAGTGCCCAGCCTCTCTATTAAGGGAACCAGGTGAAGTGGGGCATACTTGGCTTCGAGACGCTTCATGCGCACCTCCAAGCGTTCTCCTTCTGTCAAGCGAGCAGCAAACAGTGAAATGAGAGGAGGAAGTGGAGACCCGCAATTTCCGCCGAGTTTGCTCAGAGCTGCCCCCCAGCAACCATCCAACGAGACTTTGGATCAGTGAGCCAAACCGACAGCAAATGGGGGAACCAGTGATGCAGAGAAGGGAGGGATGTGCGATTGCAGTCTCAGCAGCAGCTTAATCACACATGTTCAAAAGCATGTTCCTGTTACTGATCACTCCTGTTGAGATGGACATTTCATGCTGTCATTCTCCAAAGAGGCTGCAAAATGGCTTTAAAACCTTCAGGGAACCCCCAAACTGACTAAGGTTTCAGTCTGTAACTAGGCTACAGAAAATGCACCCTTGGCATTTGTTTCAACCTGACTTTTGGCTGTATCCTCTTATCTATTTTGAGGGGGAAGCAGGGCCAGAACTAATCCTCAGCAGAAATGAGAGAGAAACAGCTTCTGGGCAGAGACCTCTGAGTCTGTCCACTGCTTCCCTCTCAGCTTCTTACCTTTGATGTAGACCCTGGGCAAAATATTTTGGAAGGGAGCAGCATGCAGCAAATCACAAACTTCTTCCTGGGACTGAGGCAGGAAGAAAGAAAGATAAAGTAAGTTAAAAAATACCTATATGGGTTGAGTATATGGCTCAGGGACCTGGGCAACACTACAACAATTCACGTCCATGGCATCTATACAAATACAACCCAGCTCAGTAGTAACTTCAACGGTTTGAAGCTAAATGAACTAAAACTAGAAGAAATTCTTCTCAACTTAAGCCAGGAAGTTTTCTTAAGTAAGTTACTTCCTGCCCGTACAAGGCCAGAGCTTTGTATTTATTTTCCATCCCACTTAACTAACGCTGCAAGTAAGAGGGGATAAAGAACATGGAGGTTTCAGTTTCATCTTACTCTAATGAGTTCCTGCTGTTTATTTTTACAGAGAGTGCCCAGGTGGAAGTTACCCTTTGGCTTACTTATTTTAGGATGTGTATGTGTAAAATATACTGATGCATTTTTTATGCAAATATACTATTGCAAACAGGTACATAGTAAGTTGATCTGAAATGATCTGGTTGTTCATATGGTGTTCTCAGCCAGTGCTATCAGACCAGAATCCCAGTGGTGTAGGCACCAGGGAGAATAATACAGAAGTCCAGAGAGGAATAACATCATGAGATGCCACCCGAGAGAACGCATGCTGATGCACTTGAGAAAAAATAATCCCAAACACAGATGCACAAGGAGGAGAAACCTAGAAATAGGCAGGTGGAGACTGAGGAGCGATGGCTGACAATACGTTGTATACGAGTCTGCAATGGGAAACAGCAGCGAGGAAACCAAAGCTGTTCAACACAGAGGCATTGCGTCACAACAAGGCATTAGTTCGCTCCTACAAAAGTCTAGTTCTCGGTCATGCTTTCAGTTCTGAGCTTACTGTAGAGATTTAGACACACTCGAAAGCAGGTCATGACAGCGCAGCAAAAGATATTTGTGGGCCAGATGGAATGACTGGGCTGGGTCTGTTTGGGATGCACGGGTGGATACCCCACCTTCCAGCCAAGAGGGAGAGGACAGTGTAGCATGAAGCTGCAGGAGGCTGTGCTGGCACATGGACGCTGGGATGAGAGCGAGTTTGTGGGAGTGCAGTTTGTGACACAGTGCTGGAGGGACAGGAACAGCCTGGGGTCCCTCCATGGGCAGAGAGATGCCGATGCTGCCGGTGTGTGCCTATCACCTTGGTTATTTTGTTTGCAAAACACCATTAGTTCCTAGATGAACCTTCTTTCACTGCTGTTTCCCTCTGATAAAGAGAGTATTTTCACCATTTGCAGCCTGCGTTCACCTGATAACTGTCCCCAAATTAGTCATGTTATTAATAGATCTCCTCCCCAAGGCCCATTACCTGTGAGTAAAAATTATGTGTAGAAATTTAGTCCTGAGCAACCCCTCATTCCTTAAATTTAAACAATAAAAAGGGGGTAGAATGGAGAAGACTGTGCATCTTCACTACAGCAGTCTCTGCCAGCAAACACCACCAGCCTTAGATCATGCTGACAGCTACGAAGATAACTGCACCGTAAAAGCATAAGAGCTCCATTAGAGGGAAAATCTTGTTATGTGATGTCTCTACGCATCTGACATCTTCCAGTGAGCAAGAACCAGTGCCCACTGCGTGCAAAATGGCTTTATATTCTCAATCTATTTCTGTATGGAAAAACTGTGGATCAGAGAGGGAGAGAGTTTGGCTGGCACAGAAAGTGGGCGGATGTGGATTTTGATGGGCGCCTTCCTAAAGCCTTCCACAAATTCTCACCATCTTATTTTCTTTATTTTCTGCTATTCTAAAATGCCAGTATCCTGCTGATGTACAGCTCCTGGGACTGGAGGAACATTTTTGCATTGAAATGAAGGATTTCTAAAAGAAACCACCATGTGTCCCTTAAGTGTCCATTTAAAAATGGGACGGAAAAGGCAAATGCAGTACATCCAGCATAAAATCCAACACTGAGAACAGCAGAAAGCAGTGACGAAGCCACGAAAGGACCAGAAACTGCCAGGATATAGCTGGCAACTCTGGCCATTCTATAAAAAAAGCCAAGCTGCTAGGTGATGTACATCTCTCTAGTTTTCTTAATCTTATGCAACTACTGCTCATTGAATGTGTTTGATCTCATATCAGGATCTAAAAGTCTCCACATCTTGGGTTAAAATGCAAAGGCAAGGGTAGAAATATCCATTTTGAGGACAGGCAGAGATTTTCAGTTTTCCCTGTGCTCTGTGGCTGGATAAAACTTAGAATCTTTGAGCTTCTGGTTTTGCTCTGAACAAAACCTTCTGGCTTTGCTTAGAAATCCCATCTTATGTTAGGGAAGTCTTTCTGAAATATTTCTGGAAAAACTGAAACAACCCTGCCAAAGCCATTATGGCACTAAATATGCATTTTTTAATATAAAATTGTGTTGTTGAACACTCCTCAGTTGGCTTTAGTCCACACTGAGAGATAAATTAATTTACAAAGTAAATTTATTGTGTGAGAAACTAGAAGCTAAGAAGATATGTGACACTCAGCCATAGCCTTTGCCCCATATCAGAAAGGGCATCCCATGAGCTGAGAGGCTGAGGGACTTGCACGCGTACAACACACTTGTGCAGGGGGCAATATCAAATCATCACTCCAGCTAAGTCTTCAGTGAAGATAAGTCATAGGAAATATATCATCAGCTCTTCTGGTATTTCCTTACTGTGGGATGCCTTTATCCTTATCACCATTAGAATAAACAGGGGATTTTTTTTATTGCACTGGCACCCCAAAAGAGCAGAGGCCTCAAATCTACTTCTCACTGTACAAATATGTATATAAAAAAAGCATTGATCCCTGCCCCAGAGAGCTTACAATCTAGAAATAAGCTCCAGTTGGTTTTATTTCTGAGAAGGACAAACATGGGGTAGGCTTTTGGTCCAAGAATTAAATCTAGATCTTCCAGTATTCAGCTTCTCCTTCAGCGACCCCAGATGCCAGTGACCAAGGGCCAACGCACACCATCCCCATGGACATGCCCACAGACCCCAGTAACACAGCCCCAAAGAGACCCTGAGCACACGAGAAGCTGGAAAATAACATTTCCCAAACTCTTCTGCTGGAGAACCCACTTCCATTTATACTCTTGAGCTGGCAATTTCAAGTACGATCTGTTGGTGCAGGGGGTTTTGCCTTACCAAAGCCTGCTCGATAAGGAGGCAGAAGAGAATGGCATTGCCCACTTCTCTGAGGCTCTGGAACACGTCGGTCTTCAGCTCTGCGTACTCAATGATGTCCTTCAGCTGATGGTGGAAAAACTCCAGGATTCCTTAAAAGACAAGGAAGGACAGTCAGAAAGCGAGAGCAGAATCATCCTCGGGTAACTTGGATAAAGAGACAATCAGTGCCTGATACTTCCTTAATCACAAACTGCAAGCTGTAAGTGCTAAATGGATAGACGGAGACTGGCACTGGGGAGAGCTAGCACGCAGTGTCTTATCCTGCTTTCAGTGACCCTTGGGAAATAGGGAGTAATTAATATGAAGTCCTTGAATTTCCTAATCAGAGGAAAAAAGAGATTCAAGACTGTAATGGATGCCCTGGTGCTGGCTCATGGATACCAGCCAGAGTTTCCCCATCCAGCTCAATGGCAGACTGCCGTCATGCTGCAAAAAATCTTCCCATCAACTAAGTTGAGGTTTTGAAAAATATCAGCGAACCCACAATAACAAAAGCTTACAAAATCCTGAAAACAAAACATAAGCTGCCAGAAGACGTTCCCTTATCAGTCAATCTGTGTGTGCAAAGGGTAATTTCTAACAGGAGATTTCCTGGAAAAGAATTTTATACTTTCCAGTGTCGAGAGCAAAGCAGCTGAAGGTGTGTCTCAGCGAGCCTGGCTGCACACTGCACTGGCATGTTGGGTGCCAAACCCTGTTTAATTACTAGTGTGTGCCTGAGTAATTGCTGTACCAACACATGGCCGAGCTCTTGCTCAAACCATTACGCATCTGTCTGTGGCACCCACCTGGAGACCCATATTCATGTCTTGGCAGGCGGCATATCTTGGGCATTACTTCGATCAGAGTCTTCACATACTGCAGGATGGTGCCCTGTAACTGTTGGAGACAAAGGGAGGTTAAAGTGGAATGATGGCTTCTCCTGGTATTGGTTTGGAAAGAGGCTGGTCGTGTATGGGTCCACATCTGACAGCACAGGATGAAACTTCAGCTGGCGTCCAAGAAGAACTTGCTTACTTTGGATGTCACCCAGGGATAAAATTCAGCCCAAGTGCATGGCGTTGGAGTACTTTTACAGCTTCCTCCCAAATAATAAATCACAGCCGCATGGATTTTCGGCTTCAAAATACAGCTTGCTGTGTTTGCATTGTTTGCAGCTGAAATCCAAACAAGGCTCAGTTTTAGATCCATCTGGACTTGTGCTCCTAACCCAAAAAGCATTTCACCAGAGCTGCTAAAGGGGTCATTCCCCAGCACAGGAAATGTTCCTTCCACCTGAAGAATGATCACTAGATACTCAAGAGTTTAAAAATAGAATTTACGTGCATGTAGAACAAGTTTCTGATTTTTTGAACTCATATGGACGGGAGAAAAGTATATTTCTTAGTTAAAAGTGCTTGCTGTCATTTGGAGTGATACACCTGCATCCTGTAGATCCATTATATGGCATTATGCGCTAAATGCTATTTAGACAAGCATAAAATCTTTTTGTGCTGAATGCTGTCTAATCTTGCACACCAGCTACAGCGTTTTCAAGTGACACAAATTACATCTTCAGTAACTACGGTGCTTTACAGTAGGGAAACTGGATATACGCTTGAAATTCTGTTTTATGTTGTTTTGTTAGACAAATTCAAAATGACATCATTGCAGTCAAAACAGAATTTAAATATTTATGATGAATAAAAATCATCTCTTCTTTTGGTAGAAAAGCGTGATCTGAAAAATTACACACTTTTGCGCACTCCCTCCCTCCTTTTTAATGCTGTGTATTGTTAGTGCCCTTAAGGAGCATAAGAGATCATCTCCTTGCAGACTTCACATTTCTCTTCTGAAAAAGAAGAGAGAACTAGAAAGCACATAGGGCAATTGGCAGCCTGTCTTCAAAGTACCTGATGGAAATGGACAGTATGGCTTGAACAAAGACTCACTACAGCAGGAATTTTCTTATAAAGACTCCAAAGGTTGGTTTCATCAGTTTTGCTGCCTGCTCTCTGCTTTCCTGCAGCTCTCCAGGGGTCGTGGAGGGGAGACAGAGTGCTCTTGTGCTATTGCTGAGCATGAGCACGTGTCTTGAAGGTCTCCCAGACTGCAGCACAGGCAGTGCTGACAGACCATGAGTGCCATGTCCCACCCCATCCCTTCCTGCTGGCTTTTAGCAAGCAGTATGCCAGCTTCACCACCCCCAGGTGTGGGTGGCTGATCACTCCACCATCCCATGGGAATCAGTGGGATTCCTCAGCAACAGTGGAAATCACGCTGTTATACAAGTGTTTCAGTGTGGATCACGGGACACAGAGCCCAGGATGACTGTCCAACCTGCGCCTCTGAAGGTTTCTCCAATGCCACAGTTAGGCTCAGAATTACCAGGCTCTTGACGATCTTCAACAGCTCTTCCATGACCACTGCAATCCCTTGATAGCCAAGAAGCCTGCAGATCGTCTTGAAATGAGGTGGCCCCACAAAATTGCGGTAGGAGCTATAGATGTGACTGTAGGCAATGTTGAGAGGCTGAGAAATTAGAAGCACAATGACAGTTAGACAGAAGTATTTACCAGACCTGTAAGTAATTCTCTTATCTCACAGCATTATCTTCCATCACTTCAAATAACTTTTAAGATAGAGAAGGAGAAATAATAATACTCATGACAATTCCCATTTCTTCGACTTCTTGTGGCAAAGAGGAGATTGCTTTTCTTCCTGCATAGTCAAAGTATATTCTAATCTCAACACACTGTCACATCGCAAGGTTTATTATCCTACTGTGTAGCAGCACTACTTTTATTTCCAATCTAATCTACTCTCCCATACATTCCCAATCAAGGATTTTAGTTCACTAGCCCCATGCCTCTTCGAACCCAAATTCTTCTCTACTAAACCGAAAAGCTTTACATACAGGTAACCAGGCTGTTTATTTTTCTATGTGCACTTGCTTTAAATGAGGCTTATTAAGAAAAGTGGGAACTGCAGCATCTGAGCCTCAGGGCAGTTGGAAGAGACACAGAAAGATCTTTTTTGCATCCTGCAAAGCTCACCATGAGCCTCTGTACTTAACAGACATCCCCATAGGACTGTGAAAAACCCCGGTCTAGGAAGAATAGTACCTGGGGCTCTGGACCCCAAGAAAATTTTAGCAGCAGAAAACAGAGTGTGATTTCCAGGAACACACTCTATCAGTGTACCCTTGGAAACGTGGAAATTGCTGCAATGTTTTGCACTGGAACATTTATAGGATCCATTTGGCGTGAGGGAAACAGAAGTAGGGGGAATTAATTCACTTGTGTGATCTGCAAAAAAACCACTGAAAATCAGATTTAGCTGGGAGACCGCATACTCGGCTCGGGCTCTGCAATAGGAGTGTTGGCATCGTGACTCAGCCCAGCAGAGAAGGGCTGCAGTCTCCCCCCATGACATCTATAACAACTGCATTTTCAGTAAACACCAAAAGAGCACATTTCTTGAAAAGACTCTGGCACGTAGCACCCCTGCCAGCAAAACACAGATAAACCCCCTGGCTCTGGCTTACTAAAAGATCTTTCTTAAACAAGGGTAAGAAAACTAAACTGCATCCCCAATGCACTGTGCAAAGCTGACTTCGCTTCTTGTGTGAACGCTGCGTAGCAGAGGCACGCTGCATCCTCGCGGGCAGGGAGCTCTTGTCCCTGCAGCTATCCCAGACCCCACGCTCCAGGGATTCCCTTCCCCGCCAGTAATGGGGCCAAGGAAGCAGAGGGACCAAAGCACTGAGCTTTGGGTGAAAGGGAGCAAGTGTTGAAGCAGCAGAACAGGACAAAGTGCTGTCTATCCTCCAACGCCGCCGCTCCCAGCAATGGCAGTACAGTGAGCTGAAGGCTTCAGTTGTCCTCCAGTTCTGACTCACTTCCTGGAGATTTACTTTAACACTTCATTTGAGTTACTAACGAGTTACAAAGTGAAGTCCTTTGCTAAGAAGCAGAAAAGTATTTTCTTTTGCTCTCAGTTATAGAATTTCACTGGATGGATGCACTGATTGTGCTTTCATAGATTTGTCAGTTGCTTTAATCAATTAATTAATTGTCCCTCATTTTGCAACAGCCCTGCTGCTCTGGTCTAGGAGCTTATTGCTTACTATAATTCACACATGCTCTTTGAAAGAGCTAGGGAAAGACGACGCAGTTAGAAAGTCTCCTACTTTTGGTGAAACACAATTTCACCTGGTCCTGGTAGGTGAAAAACCCCAACTTTTAATACCTTTAATAATAATACGTACAGAAAGGCTCCCTTGGAGGCTCTGTAGTGCATTCATTCACATGTGTGAACTTTCTCTCCCATCAAAACTAAATAAAAGGGCCCTGAGTTAAGTACGGGCCAGAGTTTAAAAATTATTTAGGCAGATGGAAGCCTACTTTCAAAGCTCTTTGGATGCCAGCTCCTCTTACGAGAGCTGCTCCTGAGCATCCTGCTTAGGCTTTTACCTCCATCCTCAGATCACCAAGTCTTCCAAAATCTGTCTGGTAGATGATGATCCAAACCCACTAGACACACAGGCTGATACATGTGAAAAACAGCAATAGTTTGTTTTCCTAAAGTGAGTTTATGTTTAAACACTGGGTGATGCCCATCTGTAACATTTGCCAAATGGCTGACAGCATCGTCCCCGGGGGAGCCAGGGCCAGGCCCAGCCCAGCCATGCTCCTCCCATGGCGTTTTGTTGCTGTGGCTTTTGCGATGCGTCCATCCAGCCCCGGCACCTCCAGAAAGCGCCGTCCTGCAGGGGTGAGCCAGACAGCCTCCCTGAGGCTCCTTCACCCCAGTATTTGCCCACGGCTCACAAACCGGTGGCTCATCCAGACTAGGGCGGAACTAAATATCCTCATTTCAGTGGGGTCACGAATCCACGCTCATTTGGGGAAGCCTCTTTGCTGCTCACACAGCTAGGAGCCAGGCCTTCAGTCTCCGCACGTGCCATGGTCCCCTGAGATGGGCCACCATCCGTACCCAGTTGTGGAGCAACTGGTCAGATTTTCCCCATAACGGGGATGAAATTTCATTGTACGGGCAGTGAGCGGTCGGTGCTGCTGCCCACCTCGCAGCCATTCCCTTGTCTCTCAGCAGGATAATGGGCCTGGAGAGCAGCTTTCCAGCCAGCTTTTCCCCCAAGTAGGGGTCCCGGCAATAAGCCTGACTGGGAGAAGACACATTTTAGGACGTGTATGAGCTGCAGATGAGCGGGATGATTCATCCCTGTCTGTCTGCAAGATGAGGTAGGTTCATTGAGCGCTCCGCAGAGCCGCACGGCGCATTAGCAGCAGGCTTGCGTCTAATAATAAATACTCTGCCAGCAATTAAAAATATAACTCCATTTAAGGGTGAGATACACAGCTTGGGGTAAAGACTGTAGGATGTAAAAAATGACACCAGTGGGTATTTTAAGACAAAACAGCTGAAGGTACAAGCTGGCTGCACGGCACAGCTTGCTCCCCCGTGCTGGGCGGCTGCTCCCACCCCCTCGGAGAGCAGGAGCAAAGCCCCCCATCTCAAGAGGTTTTGCTGCTCTCAGGAGCAGCAGCTGCCAAAGACACTGCGGAGGTTTGCCCCACCTTTGGTTTGGGGCCAAACAGGCAGGTTTTGGGGCTGGGAGTGCAGGCAGGCTGGTGTTCGCAGCATGGGGCAGAGTTCCTGGTTGTCTCACCCTGCACCCGGGTCTTAGGGACAGCCATCTGAACTTGGGAGCTTATCAGGGATGCTCTGGAACAGATTCAGCAGCAAATGAAGCAAAACAAAACCCAGTTATCATTTCCATGTCTTTGAGCCTGTTGTTGGCCATCACCCAGACCTGTCTGAGCTCACCTGAGGGAAGGCAGAGAGGGTTTTATCTGATAAAATAGATCAGAGAGAGAGATAATAGACAGATAATGCTTCCTGTGCAAGACCCCCCTTGGAAAAATGAAGAGCTAATGGAAGAGGAATATATTTAGAGATGAAAAAGGACTTGCACACAGCCCAAGACTCGTCCAGGCTCCTAGCCAACCAAACTGCAGTGTGACAGCTAAGACGGTGTCTAAGAAAGTGAAAAACAATTCTGACCAGAGTTGTCAGGGGAGGGTCTCTAAGTCAAGCTGCCTGAATAGGGCCTGCTTCCTTCCCTTGCCACAAGCAACATTCACTCTCGCTATAAAGCTTTTACCTTATTCAGCTCTATCAGCCGGTTGCTAAGGCTTTCATGCAAAAAAAATACATATTCCCTAGCTGGGATGGACACAAAATGCACAATGCAGCAGGGATGCGTATCTGTATCCCAATATACTGTATTGAGGCTGTGTCTGTGTATAATGCGTGTCTCAGATCGTGCCTCGCTATACCACCTACCGATTTTCAGGGACTGCTGTTATTTACAAGAAGCCGATGGCCGCGGCAGGCCAGGTAGCACAGCCCATGCCGTCGGTCGGAGGGGATCGGCAGCGCCCGCTGATAACGCCTCCTGCAGCGACCACAGCTCTGCAGGGCTTTGTGCCGCTGCTGCAGATGTGGCAGCAGAAAATAGAGCAGCTCCATCCCATTCACACGCCGTACTATTTTTACAAGCGCCGGCAGCACGCACTGTCCTTCAGGTTACATCTGCCTGCACGCTCGTTAAAAAGAGGGGGGACAAATTCAGCCAGGGGAGGGAAGCAGGGATTTCGAGCGAGTCTGGCGTGACCCTGCATCCGGCAGTGCCAAGCAAAGCAGAAGCATTCATGAAAATACATAAATGAAGCTCAATCTAAAGTGTTTACAGAGCTAAGAGTGGTTAATGAGCAGTAAGTAGTAGGTCGCGGGTAATTTTGCAGCTTCTTTATCAGGGACTTGGCAACCCGCTGTGTTTTGTAAGTGGCTGAATGGCAGAAAATGGCTCAGTTTCTGCTGGCTACTACAGCTCACCCACGGTTTGCATGCTACAGTGAGGAGCAAGGGGTCCCAGGCAGGGCCAGAGCTGGGTCCACCTGCAGATACGGGGAACACCAGAGCTGGAGCAGTCCTGGCACTGGCATGATTTTGGCGTCTTCTCATCCTGGGAAATGAGAATTTCAAGCTCATCACCAGG
The DNA here is from genome assembly GCA_013400135.1 of Rhinoptilus africanus. Lineage (NCBI taxonomy): Eukaryota > Metazoa > Chordata > Aves > Charadriiformes > Glareolidae > Rhinoptilus > Rhinoptilus africanus. Next base: position 758,323 of record VXBO01005138.1, read on the forward strand.
GTAAACTGATTCAAGCTTGATTTTGGGAGCAGGTAACACCAACACCACTGAAAGCTTTGCCGCGGTTTCCTTTGAGGTAGTGGGACTGATCGCTGCGTGGAGAAAGGTCAGCAGGACCCTTTGCTGGCCTAATCCAGCAATTCCTGTTTTCCTCGGTTTCCTCTCTTCCTGCTAACACATATTTGTGAACAACTGAAATTTAATTTCAAAGCAACTGTGAACGCCGATAAACTCAACAACCCAAGTGCCATAAGAAAGCGTCTCTCTCACAAAAACATTACCACCTTGTGTAAGCCACCTTTCTGAAGCACGGATTTGTATCCCCAGCTCTCTCCCTGCAGGCAGGGATGCACTTTACTCACAGCATGGGACCAGCTAAGAGCTCTCCATCCCCCTGCTCCTGTAAGCAGGGCCCAGCCACGTAAACAGCAAAAAGCCACTTGGGAACACTTTCATTTCCATCCCTGCCCATAATTATTTTCATCTCTGCTCCCAGTTTTCAGCTCGCTGTCAGCCACAGCTCACTCAAAGAGACAGAAGGGAATACAGGTCTTGGAAGACAAACCCAAACTATCCAGAACTGCAAAACGTAAATCAAAAGCAAGGGTCACACATGGTCTCCAAGCTTGAAATAGCCTCTCCAGATGCAATTTGCATCATCTCATCACTGTTGATATTTAGAAGATCTTCGAAGTGTTGCAAGCACCTTTCCAGCAACAACATGGAATGAGTAACTCCAGACCCAGCATTAAATTCTTCTGGGAAAGTTCTTCTCTCAAACACATTTTGGCTGCAGGCAGCGAGCCACTTGTTCAGAGCCTCTCCTTACCAGGCCCAGTGACACATCTGTCCCCAGTGCCACATCTGTCCCCAGTGCCACTTCGAGAGAGAGATCGAGGCGCTGGAGCGAGCGCAGAGGAGGGCAACGAAGCTGATGAAGGGCCTGGAGAATAAATCTTATGAAGAGCGATTGAAGGAGCTGGGACTGCTTAGTTTGAGGAAGGGGAGGCTGAGGGGAGACCGCATCACTCTCTACAACTACTTGAAAGGACACTGTAGAGAGGTTGGTGCTGGTCTCTTCTCACGGGTAATTAGTGATAAAACAAGAGGGAAAGGCTTCAAGCTGCAACAGGGTAGGCTTGGACTGGACATTAGAAAAAAATTCTTCCCAGAAAGGGTGGTCAGACACTGGCATAGGCTGCCCAGGGAGGTGGAGGAGTCACCATCCCTGAATGTGTTGAAGAGTCGTTTAGGTGTGGTGTAGGGGGATGTGGTGTAGGGGAGAACTTTGTAGAGTGGGGTTGATGGTTGGACTTGATGATCCCAAGGGTCTTTTCCAACCTGAATGATTCTATGCTTCTGTCCCCTCCTGGCCACAGACTCGGGCTGCTCCCCTGAAGGCTGCTGGTGCTGGCTTTGCCTCTCCCGCCTGCCCTCTCACCAGACTGACAGGGGACATCCCCGAGCTGTCTGTAAGGAAAGGTTATTCATCAAAGACCCCATCTTAATCCTACAGGAGTTCAGCAGGAGATCAAGATCTTTGAAAACCCAGTTCCTCCTACTGCCACACAGCTTAGAAAAAAATTAAAAAGCTAATGGACATTGCTGCAGCATCAGGGATGAAAATCTACTGCTCACTGGCTTTGGCTTAGATCAGTAGTATTAATGTGCAAGAAATCAGAGAATTAGAGACAAAGCCCCTGAGTGCTATAACTGTCAATGGGTACCACAACCCAGGATCCCGGATTTCACACCATGTGCCAACATGTCTCTAAGCCCAGACCCTGCTGGGGGGCAGTGATGGTCTTGCTGGGGGGACTGTGTACAGGGGAAAAAAAAAAAAAGAAAACCCTAAACAACCCAGCAAACAAAACTACCTGGCTTGTTTTTTCCACCTCAGAGACACGTACTTCTCCCAGGCAAAAGCTTTTAGGGAAAACATTCCCAAATCACTCAAAGATGCCTGCCCATCCTTTCTTATTGGTTGCTATGGTGAGAGATGACGGAGCCCCCGGCGGGTATAATACGAGGCAGCGCGCGGGGAAGGGATTTCACAGAGGCAGGAGGGAGGCGAGCGGTGGGAAGAGGGGAAGGCGCTGCCCCTGCCTGTGGCCACGCTGCTCCCCACCACCGACCTGCGCAGCGAGGTAAGAGGCTGCTCTGGGAGGGCTCAGCGATGGGCGCGTGTGCTCTTCTGCTCCTCGTGCAAAAACGGTTACAACAGTCATTGAGATGAGCTGATTTTTGAGTGAGCTAAAGGAAAGTTAGACTAAAAGAGAAAGAAGGAAAGAAAGAAACTGGTTCTACTGCATGCAGCTCCTGCTCTGAGCACTCGGCCGGTTGGGAGAGGGAGAACCCTGCAATGAAGCTCATGTAGCCCTTTGAGGATCTACAGGAGTCATGTACTGAAGTGATTTATGGTTGTTGCTAAACAGTAATTTGTTACTGATCAGTGTCTTTTATCTAGGGGAGAGCTTTGTACTTATTATTCATATATTAGTATTTCCCTAAAGGCATTGATTTTATATTTCACAAACCTTCAGATTTAAGATCCTGATACTACAGTGTGAGATGCTGCAAGAACAGAAGGAGTTTATACTCTATTAACAAGAAGTAAGGTACAGAAAATGCAGCAACAACTTAAACCAGTGAATTAGTCATGATGCAGCTTTTTAAATAGCATTCAGGTGTAAAATCAAAATATCTACTGGCAGCTTCACAAGGCAAGCTGGAGTTAGTTTAATGATCAGTTTATGTTAATTACACTTGCAGTATCTTTTCTATTCCATGGGAAACAAAAAAAAAAGCTAAAAAAGCTTCCTATATAGAAAACTAATCAGAAAGAAGAGATTTTTAAAAAATCTAACTAGAGCACAAATTATTCCCTATGTACCAGTTAGTTTTTCTGGCTATGAAGCAGGGTGATACAGTAGTCTGAGCACCAGCAGGATTCATCTTTTGAAATTTGAGCCATCTAAGACCTAGCATCTTAATCTCAGCTAGGCAGGTATAGTCCTGGCTCCAATCTAAGGGCCAGTAAAGCTGGTGGAAAGACATCATGGTGACAGTGGTCTTTGAGCCTGTACCAGAATTGGGAAACTCAGCCTCTCCCTGCATCTAGTTTCAGGGTCAGGATGAACATCGAAGTGCACAACATCACTTACACCAGTGCTACCGTCTCCTGGGCCATGAGCAACCCCTGTCCAGAGAACTACTACCATGTCATGTACCGCCCCAACTGGAACAGCGTCTTTGCTGGCTATTTACGCCAAAATTTCCACCGCGAGGAGCGAGTTCCTCACCCCCTCAGCTCCCTCGTCCTCCACCGACTCACACCGTCCACCATCTACATCCTCTGCATCACATGCAAGAACTCTTACCCCTCCAGCAACCACTGCACCACCTTCCACACTCTGGACAAAACCCCCCTGGTTTTCGGCAGCTCTAAGCATGAACCTACCACCTCCATGTGGATGGTGAGCAGCCTGCTGCTCCTCTGCTTCATTGCTCTCCTGGCTTACGGCTGCCTGCAGTTCTGGTCTGCGCGGTGCCACCGGGCTGCGAGGCTGAAGCATCCTGATGCCAGCCCCGAAGAAGTGGGAGAAGACAGCAGCTCGCCAGAGGGGCCTCTGGATGACGGACTGAGAGAGGAGCTTCTGGAAGTCCCCATGACCACTGTGCTAATGAGGAGCTCCAGTTTCATGAGGGAGAGTCCGTATAGCTCCCCCCACTGCTTTTTTTCCTATAAAACCAGCGACGATAAAAGGGCCATCTTGCCACAGCACGGCCTCCAGTGAGAGCAAAACAAAGGCAGACCCTGCTTAGAGGTTTGGTTTGTGATGTCCTTTCCCAGCTCTGGTCAATGGGACTGTCTGTGTGTCCACGGGGGCTGTTTGTCCCAGGGTAGAACATGAGGTGGGGACACTGGTCACAGGGAGAAAGATTTTTGTCAGGTGACAAAAAAAATTCTCAGTTGCTGGGTTTGTTTTTTTTTTTAAAGAAACCAAGCCAGCTCTCTGGGAACAGCCAGGCTCGGCTGACTGTCGTGTCATTAGCTAATCTCCATCAGTGCTGTAGCTTCACTTAGGAGACATCAATCAACATGCACAAGAAGTAAACTCCACTCGAGCAGTTTCACACTTGAGCATCACACCCCAAGCCCATGACACCTGTACGAACAGTCATCGCAGGCTGACAAAAGAGATTTTGTCAGTATTAAGTAGTCTATACCTGCACACACAAGTATTTGAGTAATTCCCATTTTGAACTACAAATGGGGTTCCTGCAGTGGTACCCTCCTCGGGGAGGAGCTCCAACTCACTCCCTGTGCATTCAGGTGGACGCGACTTGGTCTCGGTGCAAACACCAAGCACAGAGCAGTGTCAGCACCCCCTGCCACAGGTATGTTATGGAGAAGAATATGGGAAAGCAATAGCAAAAGCCCACTGAACCTGCTTCTTGCATGGCTTTTTGGTTTCACATGGCAACGTGACCCTGCACATTTGCACCCGCCATTCTGTTAATGAACTAGTTCTTGTATTTCTTTCTTCCTAAATAAATACTTCCAACATCCACGTCTTCTGGCTGTTGTGGCTCATTTACTGACCTTGGACCCGTAGAGGTAATACGGCTGAACGTTGGCTGGCTTGTCCCGCTGGGGTTCCTGTGTGAACGGGATTGCTGTCCTCACAAACCTGCGGTGGGTGCGGGAGACAGGGAGGGAAGCGGTCAGAGCCCGGTTAATTGTGCTGAGTGAAGACATAGCACAGTCTGCAGACGAATTAATCACTTGAGCTACATGAGCTGGAATGCAAACTCCTGCCCCAATCTCTTGGTGGTGTAAAACATCAGTTTAACCTAGCAAAGGTGAGATTTCTTCTCATTTGGGGCAGGCAAGGAACCATATATGAGCAGCTACCACAGCTCTGCTGCTCCATAAACCAACCCTCTATACCAAACCAGCTCAGCCACTTGCAAACACTGTCCAACTTTGTTGCTTGAATTTGCTACTAACACTTTCAAGGACAAGGGGAGCGGGCAGGCTTTAACTTCATTTGAACTGTAACTGTTGCATCCCATTGGGAATGAAAACTGCAGCGCAATGCATGGGAATTTTATGTGAAAGGTTTGATGTCTTGGAAAGAAAAGGAGGGTCTCCAGGTGCCCCCTTGCCTCGCTTTTCGTCCTCACCTGTTGGTGGATCCATTGTAGCAGTAGTTGGGTAGAAAGTCAAAGTTGAGCTCCCAGAAGACGTGGAGGGTGATGCGCCCATAGGGCGCGGAGACATTGTGGTTGGCCTCCCGGAACATGGCATCAAAGCTGTCCAAAGTCATGTGCTTGCACAGCAACCTGTGAGTCAGGCGATTGATTTCCAAGAGCCACTCCAGCTCCTGCAGCACATAAAGGAGCAGCAAATGCAACATATTACCAAGATGACAATAGAAACAGCTGATTTAATTGCCAGGGGAATGAGTTCATACCCACACCCAGAGAGAACTTTCCAGGTGAGGATGTAGCAAATGCTGAAGACATCAATTTAACTCAGGGGCAGAGGCCAATCGCACTTGTACTCAAGGGGTCCTGGTCCAGTATCTCCTAAAGCTGCAGGAAGCAAATTAATTTGTTTCCTGCTGAGCACTGGGTGGCTTTCACATCAGAATCCTTCAAAGGTGGAAACTAGTAATTTTACACTACTTGACTCTGATGCTCCGGTAACATATCAAAGGCAGCAAATCCTGTACGCACACACAGACAAGGTCTCAGCCACCTTCATCCAACAGGGGGAATTAAAGTCAAAATTTCCTCCTCCCAGGTTATAGGACTTTTAGATGAGCTCTGCAAAATGTAACTGCTCACCGTCACCTTATGATTTACGCAGATGCTTAATGATCTAATAATAATGCAATTAAAGCTGCATAAATAGAAATAGCAGAGACTCAGCAGCATAAAGGAGACTACATGGCTGGCTGAAACCTGCTGTAGATGGGACTTGAAGCAGAAGACAGTTGACTGTGTATCCACAGCAGTGTATTATTCTCTCTATTCATACTCTCAGTCAATAACAGTTCTTACCACTATGGATGTCAGGTCCTCGCTCTCAAAGCGGCTAATGGCCTGGTCCAATGATTTGTACATCGCTGCTGAGATACGCTGCGTAATGAGCCTGTTCAGATCAATTGATCTACCCAGCAACTGGGAAAAGAAGAGATTTCCATGTTATATACAGATGGGGAAAAGGTACTTTATTCTTTACAAACAGACACAAATTGAAACTAATCATCCAAATCAGCTTAAATGTGAAAGTGCTGATGCAAAGGGCTCAGTTGAGTTTACCTCCACTTACGAGATAAGGAGGGAAATGCGGAGTGTAACTCATTTTCCCTTGGACCCCACGCATGAGTGTGGCATGTCAGAAACAGGTTCAACCCTCCTCATTCCAGCATCGACCTCAATTAAGCCCAGCACCAGGATGCTACCCACCAACAAAAGGATAATCGATCAAGAGCGATGAGTACTGGAGGCCACTGCTTGCACTGTACCTGGACGTGCCTCTGCTTGAGCAGTGTTTCGTAGCGGTTGGATGGTGGGTATGGAATAATCACCCCGTAATTCTTACATTCAGCCCGGAAACGTTTGTCCAATAAAACACTGAAAAAAAGGAAGCAGTGTGAGGAAAAAAGAAACACACGCTATCAGGTGCTCTCTGGATCATTTCCAGAGTTGTTTTCATCCTTCTTTTCATCTTGCTCTGAATGCCAAGAAATTTCCACACACTAATAACTCTGCTTACACCACTAAATCACAGAGCAGGGGTTGTTATCTGGGGACTGCCATGGCGTTGGGCATCATGCTTGGCTTTTGTGGCTAAAACATTAAAAAAGATAAAAGACTGTGCTGAAAGATATCACTAGTGACAGGTATTGGTGTGCTCCCTCCTTGAAGACCTGCTGTGGGAACATTTGGTTGGGGATGGTGATTGCTCTCTTTCTCTAAGGCCAAATGTGATCTAGAGACAAAACTCCCTGCAGAGTTACACCAAGGACTTGTCTCATGTTTGGGGACGTGAGAGGAGGATTCTCACTGGAGTTCATCCATGTTCTTTAAAGCGATAAGAAGGAAATGTCACAAAGGGCCTATCTCCCCACAAGGGAGCAAGTGACTCCATGGCAGTCCCAGAGTCAGCTGTTCTGATGTGTGACCTAGGACACTGAGTACCCTTCTAGCTTTTACAAAAGTCATGCTGCTTTGCCAGGGTGAGGACAAGTGCATGTTTCCGTTTCTTAAGAAATGGGAGGCTTCAACTCATCTGCCTGGTACACAAACAGAAGTCAAGCAATGTCTTCAATAGGCTTGTGGTTTGCTTTTCTGCTGCTCTCACAAGTTGCACTTAGACAGCTGCTTAGGATGCCAATTACTATTTTTCACTTTTAACTTGTGTCTCCTTGCGACTGTTAATTCATTTTCCCCATTTGCACTGGTCTGACATGGACAGCCAGCTCTGTGGGACAGGGATGATCTATTTTGTTACGTCTACTTAAAGCAGGTACTCCCTGAGGGCAACCTTTTGGTTAACAGCCATTTGGATGCAGCCATATCATCTGTCATCAGCAGCAGTCAGGTTCTCCTACCTGCCAGCCATTGCTTTATAATAGGCAAAGATCTGATCTGCCAGCTTGTACACAAATTGATCAAAGCACAAATTCACCTGGGGGAGAAAAAAAAAGATGTCGTGAGGGTGTACCCAACACAGAGCAGCTCCTTCCTACGCATGCAAGAGCAATACAACTCAACACAGAGTTCTAATGTAATACATACAGGTGTGTCACACTATCTAAAAACCCCACTGCAGTTCTCACGTGCTAAAGGTAAGCAGAAAATTGCAGTTACATTTCTCTCATAGTGTCTGCATGTTCTTAGAGGTCCTGGTTCCCCATCCTCAGTCATCCTTCTCTCTCAGGGATCTCGAGTTTCTCATTTTCCTCTAATGTCTCATAACCTTCTGCCCATCAGACAGACCCTTCCATGCCCCCAGTGTTTGACAAGCCTTCAGCGTCCACAGTTCCCCATGGTATAGCTAAGGGGAAGCCTTTAATCAGCAAAGTCTGTAAGCTCTCTGGGGTCTGATGAGGTATTTTTTTCAGGAGATCCCTATAATAAATTCACTGAACTGCTGGATGGGGCTGTCAAACAGGGCAACGTGACCCCAGTGAGCTCTTTCTAGACAATAAAGATGAAGAGAACTTACTTCAGCTTCAATTTCATCGTATAGGAACTGCTTTTTGAACTTGGTCAAGGCATAGTACGCGCTGTCATTGTAGAGGTCCAAGGGGTACAGTACGTACCTGAGGGCAAGAAGAGGGATCATGTTTTAAATTAACTTTAGAGCATATGAGCATAAACAGGAGCCAGTGCATGTGCCCTGCTCGGTGAAAAAAAAAATGGCTTTTCTCTGACTTCACTCCTATCAGTTCCACTCCCTCCAGCCCATCTCTGGCTCCTTGTGTCCTGCCGGAAGCAGCTAGAACCGATCTGGATTTGAGCTAACTGTGACTTGTACAATCAGCACTTGCTCATTCTCTGCCCTTAAAAAAGCTTTCACTCTGCCCTCACTCCACAGAGTGCTCTGACAGTGGCTGTAAAATGGAAAACAAAGCTTTCCTAATGAGGAAGATATTATGAACATAATTACACTTACATAACAGCAATTCCTCTCATCATTTATCACATATATAAAAAAAATGTTTAGGTGCCTTAGCCAGGGCTTACACCCCTTGGGTTGCACGTGCTGCCTGATGGCTGCGTGCAGATCACAGCACCATCGAGTTGTGCCCACATCTGAATAGAGCAGTTGCCAACTGCTGGTTTTTGATGCATGAGTGCGTGCCAGTGCCAGGAAGCCGCCCATGTGCGTCTGCTAACAAGGTATTCACACAGTACAAATTCATGTGACAGCAAGTCAAGAAACATCTATTTTCTCTCCCACGTCAAAAATACTCTTCATCACCAGCCTACCCTTCTCCAAAACAAAATCCCAAGCCCCAGCGCATGCAAAGTCCCAACACAGCCCATAGGCTCTTACTCCATCATGGAGGGTTCTTTGGTTTCCAGAATATGGTCCGTGAGGATCCAGGGCATGGACATTTCGATGGGGAACTGGATGCGGCGGCCCATGGTCAGCTCCAGGAAGAACTCCCGAAACCAGAGCTGGGACAGGTCGCAGCACTGCTGCAGCGCTTCTGAAACGCAGAGGAGATCCCCCCGGCAGGAGGGCACCCATGTTACCCCCGTGGGTAGTGGACAAGATGCAGCCGCTGCAGCCTCATATTGGACTGGTTTTGGATATGGAATGTTTTTCTGGGATGTCTCTGTTTTTAAACCCAGACTGTATCTGTGCTGTCTGAGCACTTTGTAGTGGAAGAAGAAAGAAGTGATCATTCCTGTTGATGTAGAGCTCCAGGGAGAGCATTTCAATGGCTCAGAGTTATTCTGAAAGATTTCTTCTGTGCCTGCTGGCTCAGAAGTTTGTCTGGGATGGAAAAAAAGTCCTAGAAACTAAACTGTCACTTGCAGCTATTTGCTATTGCTGACTCATTTCTCTTGACATAATGATTACTACCCAGAAACACGCCTGTGCCAGCCAGAAGTAGAACATTTGGGAAAAATCAAGGAAAATCTGAGTTAGTCTATGAGGAGCAAAGATGATCTACCTTTGCCTATCTGAGCATGTAAGAGTTGGATTCAAGCCTCCCCCTGCCATAACCTCACCACTGATGTTGAGAAGGTGGGTGAAGAAGAAGGACTGCTTGTGGAACTCCTCAATGGCCAAGACTATCGGCCCATCCAAGCTGCTCCTCAGAGTCTTCTTTGAGCCGCTCTTGTCTGCTATAAGGGACTCCAGCATGGTCCGCACCATGTAAAGCTTTGGAAGAAAGTTAACACGCAGTTACCGCTCTCCAGTGAGACAGCACCACACACAGCCACGGTGCTCTGCAACAAAAAACAACACTCCTCCCAGGTGGCTACTACTATCTACATCCATAAACCACCATCATTCTGAGTTAGAAATAATTACACCCCTAAAAAAGGGGGCTTTGGGAACTATACAACGAACTAGGCACCAAAGCAACATTTAACACACAAGAGTGTGAAAACTTTGTGGACGAGACCATGGAAACAGCTGCTTATCCACTGGATGGGAGAGTCCTACATGGCTGTGAGGCCACCAATTCCCTACACAGGAGACGGAGGTTTACATACCTGTGTACTTGATGGTCCTACTGCTCGTCGTGGGACTTTAATATCAAATCCACCTTTAGGATCCTTCTCACCTCTCAGGCAAGGATCATTTGGAGGCTCTCGACCTCCCTCCCAGTCACAGATTGTCTTCCGAATTGCCTGAAGGACACTGGAGTGGGTGGGAGAGGGAAAGTAGTGCCTAAGCTTGATTCCGATTCAAGATGAGTATACTCACTGCTGTGCACATATGAGAGGAAAAGCATCTGAGGTGGGGACATATACTGTCATTCCTGGGGGAGTCGTGCCCAGAGGTTACCTTGGAAAGAGCTGCTGGCCAAGGTGTGTTGGCTGGTTGTATACCCTGAGGTGTATGCAGGGCCACAAGCTTAGATGGTACAAATGTGTTACACAAATAAATACATGGGCTTTGCATTACATTCAAGAAGGACGGACTGACCTGATCAGAACGTTCTTCTTCTTCCTGACCGCCTGCCTCAGCGGCTCTCGCAGAGTCACCTGGGCAAAGTCCTGCAGGGCTGCATAGATAGTGTTGCGGATGGCTTGGTTAAAGACACTCTCCATCCGGCCCATCAGTACTTGCAGGCCTTTGATCATGGCAATTACCTGAAGCAAAAATTAAAACCAGATGGTTTTGCTATTTTCCATTGTATTAAAAGGTCCATAGATCCAACATTACGAGAATTTGGGACTAAATTAATTCTACTCAAGTAACTTTGGTCCAGTAATTAGGTTTCTGGGTTTTTTTGATGTTAGCTGTACAGATCACAACAAGCTGAGGAGAGCATTTACACCACCAGTGTCTTGTAAGCTATCTTTAATAACACACAATCCCAGGAAACTGCACATGCTCCACAAGTGGGTGCAGCTGCGTGGCTGCATAGACCTGCATCCGCACCAGGGCACAGTCCTCCTTGTAGAAGAGTCCAGGGACAATTCTCAGGAAGGAGTGAGCCCCCCAAATTAAGGCAATATTCAAACAACCTTGGGCTGTGTGAGGCAAGATGAAGTTGTGAGGGCTTCCCACTGCCAGCCTGGGAGGATTATTCCCACTGTCCACAGACAGCCGGACCAAGACCTGATGGGTCCTGGGGACTGGCTGGGGATCCCTTTGTGTTTGTACAGTGCCTGAACATAGCTCCCGATCTTACTCCAGACCACGTTGCTCCGCAAGCCCATACCCTTTTTTTTTTTCCTGGAGCCCTGAATCCCCCTTTCAGGTCAGGAGGGGCTTAATACATCAATATTAAGAAAACTGGGGATTCACCTTTGTCTTGCTCCAGCACACAAACACAGCATAAGAAGAGCAGGAGAATTTCTCTCATCATGCACTGGTGCAGTGTTTCTATCCCAGCAGGAGCTCCTAAGAACTTAAATTGCCCCTTAGTTCTGGGGAAATTAAGGGCCACAGGGATGTGGGAGCCATTAATCCCTTAAATGTGATCCACAGGGATGATGAACCAGCTGAATATAGTGAGATGCCCTTCTCTCCTCTTCCCCTGGGCTGAGGAACATGGACAGGAAACCAGGCCTGGCTGGTTCTTACTTTTGTGCAGTTGGCACCTACCTCCACAAAGGCAAACTTCTCTTCACTGGTGTAGTTGTACCGGGTGGCTCTCTCATACTCTTCTGCTGTTCCTGGGCAATCCTTGTTACAGAACTTATCTGTGGGATGAACCAGCTTCCAAGAGTACTGCAAGATGGAGAGGGACACTGTCAACATTGTAAAGAGTAAGAAGCCAGGCTGGAAAGACTGAACATGGTCCTATGCCAGGAGAACACTCCCTAGACGTTACTAGTTGTTTGACATTCCTTTGGGAGCAGAATTTGTGCCTCTTCCTGTCTCTATTATCACTGTACTGAATATTGGTTTTGTTTCTTTGGGAGGTTGCCAGTCATATCGGGCTTGTGACATCCATGACTTGTGCAACTTGTGGTTGAAATTTTCATCATTTCAATTACGGTTTTAGTTGCTGAAGACCCAAAGACCTTTCAGTACTTAACCAAGGTGTTCAGGTTAGGAGAACAGTCACACAGTCCCCCTCTAACATCACTGGTGACACCCCAGCACCTGCAAAGGATGGTTCACGTCCAGGATGATCAAGCTCTCCCTCTCCATTTGGTACAGAGGGTGTTCAGGCCATTAGCTGCCTGATCTTAGCATGTTTGTTAATGGCTTAAAGCCAGGCGGCGTGAAAGCAAGCTCACCTTTCCATAGTCTTTGTCACATGCCATGTTAAAACATCCATGCTCACCTGGGAAGAGGAGGATGTTACACACTCACCACTTCCATGACGTGGGCACTCCACTTGGACAGCAGCTGCAGCCCCCGTAAAGCGAGATCAAAGAGCTCCCTGTACTCTTCATCTGATTTCTGGCTGTCCAGCCCTGAGCCAGTGACAACCTGGAGAACATCACACCATGTCAGGGCTAGACACAGCAACTTGCTGCAGAGGCTTCGCTGAGCCAAACAGCAGCCACAGATCTCTCAAATCCCAGCTGAAATGAATTCCCCGTGACCTTATGATCAAGCTAAAACTGTGCAGTGGATATCTGGTCCCTCAGGAAAAGGAGTGTAACTTGGCAAGGCTCTTTTTACCCAGGCAGTCAATCTATTTCCTTCAGAAAAATGAGTCTGACCTGTCACCTCAGAGCAAATAACTGACTGTTTTCATTCCACTTTCTCATTCCTTTGTGATGGTCTAATACTACTGAAATCCTTGAGAGTCCTTTTCTGATTTAAAGTTCAAATAAGCACTTACAAATGCCAAAAAGGAAAAGGCCGAGAATGCTAACAGTTCATTAAACTAACAGTGATGAATGAGGATCAGACGTCTGCAAAAAAACAGTCACAATCACATCAGAGAGGGCTCCAACATTCAGTAATTAAAAGAACAGAGATGCTCTCATGAATTTTCCTCGAAGTCCTGACCAATAGCTCTATGTAATGGAAAAGACCCATTTCACGTCATGGGTGTTCTGCCACCTGGCTGATAATAAACATTTAGTTGCAAAAAAAATTACTGCTTCTTATTTTAACTGAGCTGTGGCCAAAGAGCAGAACCTTTTGCAGTAGATGTTCGGGTGCACATGATTGTGCACCTGCAGGGGTCTTTCATAACTTTCTTTTTTATTGATGGATCAAGAAGTGGTTTGTTCCACTTGATTCCTTCTTCCCTCCTCACTGTACATCCTCGGCAGACCACACTCCTGCCACACTTGTCTTCTCCCAGCCTCTGTCTAAAGAGCCTGATTAAGGTGACTACCCACTGAGCTTACCTCGCTGTTGCTGTAGCGAGCGAGCTCTGAGATGAATCGGATGTGGTCGTCTCGGATCTGGACCATCTGCTCACAGATGTTGTACTGGGGACTTATGCTGCTCTGAGTGCACGTCCACCTGGGCAAAAAAGCAAGGGTTTCAAGGACAGGACATGAGGCTCCACTCAGGCAGCCCCAGGGACAAAGCCTTGGCGTTCAACTGCTCTCTTCACTTCAACATGCTCAAGACATGCCACCTTTGGGGCAAATGCCAGAGTGTGTCTTCTCTCTCATGTCCCCAGGGTGTGTGAGGTCTTCCAGAGGTGATTTCACACAACGTGCCAGGGTTGCTTGCCTCACCTTTCAGCCTGAACATCTTCGCTCCATCCACCCTGAAGCTTGGGCTCACCTACCCCATGGACAGAGGTGGCCATTTCCCAGGCCACCATTGGACAAGATGTCAGGGAAGGATGAACTGCAGAGCCTCGGCATCATTTGCATCCTTTCTGCTAAACCTAAGGATGATCATCCTCTTAGATGCCATCCTTCCAGGTCTGAACGGGCTGGGTCATGCTGCCTTCTCCTTCAAGGAAAGACTGTGCAAGGGGCCAGCAAGGAAACATCCTTCCCACTCTGTTTTTGGTTCTGGCTCACACTACCAGCTCAGCGAACAACCCTGAGTATAAACGACTAGCAGAATATGATTGAATGAACTAGATTTTCACTGGGCCACATGTACCGTGTAACAGTGTAATGGGGCCCTAAAAGAAGGCAGCGCTCCCCTTCCAAAGGCACAGTCATATGAACTCATATCCCCTTTTTCCCCATTCTGCATTAGCCACAGATGTAGAACCAGAAAGCCTCCACCAAAGTGCATTGTGCGAGCAAATGACTGTCAGTGAGACTCTCATACCTTATTCTGTCATCACAATGTACAAGTTCAGAATTTGCTTCCTCCCCCCCCCCCNCAGACATCTTCTCCAATTTAGATTGGACGTACAAAAGGAAGGTGAGAATCCTGCCTCTGCTACGGACATAGACATGAAGACATATTCCTGCAGTTAACTGAGGCACTTGTTGCCAATAGTTGTGGTGGTAGAAGGTCCTGGAAGTGCTGGGCCATGTTGTCCCTTATGGAATCCGTCCTCCCACAGTCCCCTCGCTCGACTCTTACCCGTTCCAATGTCCTGTGCTCCCCACCGGACAATCGGCAGGTTAGCAGGAATGGCCAGGGCCGCACCAGCCCTCCCTGCCACACACAACCTAGTCCACAGTGCAGAAACAAAGCGCCATGCAGGAAAAACACCAATTAATTCCACTTGCATGGAGACAGGGAGGGAAAGAAAGTTACAAAAACAATATTAGTAAGAAATGGGCAGAGTTAGTGTTGGGAGTCCATGCAATTTGCTGGGAAAGCAAGTGCGTGAGGAAGAAACAGTGGTTAGTAAGGTACGGCACACAGACCTGGGAGACAGATTTCAAGACAGACATTAAAATTGTGCACAGGTAAACAGCCCACGAGCCACCTCGGTTTTGAGATGGGAAAATGAATGCAGCTGACACACGTTTTGTTGAAATGTGCTTTCTGAATGATTTGGGATAAAATTTAAATTGAGTCTTTGAAAATATTTTTTAAATTTACGTTTTGCAGATTTATTTTTTTTTCAATTTCAATGGAAAACCTTTTCCTTGTGAAATTTTGCCACGTTGTTTTCAAATTTCTCGTGAACATTTAATCGGCACTTTTCAACCAGCCTTTGGGGGGGCCGTTCCTGGGTGAACCACATGGCGGGCAGAAAAGCCAGACCCTCTGGGGTGGATGGGGATGAGCAAACAGAAGCAGAAAGATGAGCCTGCAAGTTAGTTCCTGTCCTGCTGAAGACACAGCTCAGCTAGGCTGCTTCCCGCAGGCCGGAGAAGGAGAAATCCGATCTCCATGTGACATGGTCCCATGAATGAATGGCCACTCGCTGGCAAGAGCCGGGCTGCCACCAGCGATTACAGCCAGACACAGCTCAGAGGGGCTTCGCTTAACATGTGGTTGAAAACACCGTTCCAAACCTAACACCGATTCTTCTGGCAATAACTGAGCGCGATGCAAAGCTACAAAGACGCATGGGGCCTTGCACACGCCTGGTGTGATCTGAAACAACGCCTGCAAATTCATCTGACGGGAGCAGCAAACTGCCTGTGAACACGGGCTGGGAAGCAGCGCTTTCCACTCCTGAGCACTGCCGTAAAGACTCCGTTTCTGCCCTTCTCCCACAATATTAATTCCTTTCCAGTGCATCTGAGCCCCTGGTTCATCTTTTTTTCCCCGCTGCCCTTCTCCACGCAACCTGCCTGAGCTAGAGGAGACGCCCTGGCTACTGCAGAGAGGTCCGCAGCTGTGTCCATGCTCTGGAGGATTTTGTCCCCGAGATGAAAAAAAGTGGATTAAAATCTCTCCAGAGCAGGAACACGCCGCTTGCACTCACACACCTCCGGCCGTGCACACCTCGCAAGCACTCAGCGGCTGTCCCCGATCCACGTGCCAGCCGCCTTCCCTTCCTCCCGCCCGGCTGCCGAGCATCCTCCCAGCCCTTGCCAGCGGGAGCGGATGGACAGGCATTGCCGGCTCCCTGCCCGCGCACAGGGGCAGGGTCGACACGGAGGTGCGGAGCCGGCTGTGCCCGCAGGGGCCGGCAAGGACAGCTTCCCATGCAGGGACGGGGAGGTACACACGTGCACACAGAGCCAGCACGCCAGGACTCACACCTCACAGGGACACACACGGGTACCCGTGCACAGACCTCACGCACGCCGGAGAGCTGCGGCTCCCACGGCTTTCGGGACACACACAGAAGCCAAGAGACATTATGGCAGGCACTCACTTGGATTTGTTCTCCTCATAGTGAGCACTGGTCTTAATGTATCTGGCCAGTTCTATCTGCATATCGCCGAATAAAGGGACCACCTGCAGCTGCTGGAAAAGAAAACAAAAGATGGTTGAAACACGGTGGAGAGCGAGCCCGTGACCCCAGCGCAACACAAGGGACTACGAAACAGCATCTCTGAAGCTATGGAAAGTGTCAGGCTGTTTAAAGCAAGGTGCAAACCTGGACCCGGGGTCATTTCACACCTAGGAAGTGACTGAAAATAATCACAAGGCTTTTTGTGCAAGGAAAATCACTCCTTGCAAGTGCTCTGGAGCCCTGGACTCACTGATACTGGGCTGATTATGGCCAGAATGTTTCAGTGCTGTAACCAGCCAGAGGAAAGCCTCTTTTTACAACAAAAAGAGAGAAGCGTATTCCTGAGCAGGGCTTATTGCCTCCCACCATAATCCTCCAAGAGAACAGAGGGATGAAAAGCCACCACGTGGGTATTTTGGCAGCAAGCTGCTGCGCCTCCCTTGGGAGGGGAGCTGTAGGCTGCTGTGCTGCCTGGACTCACAGGGATGTGGCATCTTTCCCCAGGGACTCGGACTGTACTTCGGCACTGCAGCTGCTGGTGATGTGTCTTAAAACTTCTCCATAAAGAGAAAGACACAGGCAATATAACATGGCTTTGCTCGCCCTTTACGTCTCAGGAGGATGTGGATGGGAAATAAATTCAAAGTGCATGGAACGTACCTCAAGCTGAGACAGGTCCCTGCTTCACTCAGCTTTCAGCTGCAAACAAAATTCAACCAAGAGCTACCGACAGTTCTTCAATAAAATAGGAAGCTTCAACTTGACCCAGCTACAAAAAGCCTTGCCCAAAAATTCAGGGAAAGTGGTGGCAAATTCCCTGTCCTGTTATCACACGTTTCTCCTCTCAGGCTGACTTGTGCGGAGGATGTGTAATGCTGTCATCAGGGATTCCCGGTGGCGCTTTCATAAAAGGTTTAAATGAAGGGGTAGTTCATTTTCACTACTCAAATTCCTGGTCAATCCACTAGAAATTTAATCAGAAGGCAATAAGCAGATGTAGTAAGAGGAGTAGTTGGCCTTTACTTATTGAGATCCGATAGTCTGGAGTGGTACTTAACTGATTAGGTGAGACCACAGCAGACGTTGGAAAAGTGCAAATAGAAAAAAAAAAAGCTGGAAAGAAGAAAGTTATTCCATGCAATGGAAGATATTTAACTTGATTCTCTGATGGCCACAGCACTTTGCAATGAACAGCAAATCTGAATGCACCAAGATGACCAAACTCTACGGATTACACTGAGAGCTTGATTTAACTGAGATTCAGTTGCATTAACAAGGGAAAACTCAGAGGACTCTGAGGGATGGCATGATAAATCACCCTTGCAGAGCTGCAGTCCTCCGCAGTCTCCCCAGTGACTGAAGGGTATTCCACCACCTCGTTACTGCCCCGTCCGTGAGGCTATGGTGTCTGTCTGCAGGGCCCTATGCGGCATTTCAGCCCTGCTCTCAGAGCTGTCTCCAGGAGATGATGCGAATCGGGGTAAATAAGTCCCTGCTTGCTCAGGGGGAGGATGCAGCACTGGTACACCAACCTTTCATGAAACCAGCTATCTGGACTGGCTCTTTCCTCCCCCTTGCACAGATCCAATGCATCGTGTAGAAACTGCAAGCTGGGGCAATAAGCAGGGAGACATCCCCTACCCTGTCACCACAACCGACCTCTTCTTTCAGGCTCCTCAGCGGTAAACTGGCAGGGAGAATCCACTCTGCTGAAAGAGTGATGGGGAAGAAGCCCCACAAAATCATCATCATCTCATTTTCCCTGATGTGGAGCAAATATTTGTAACAAAAACTAATCTTTCCATCCCAGGAGAAAGATTAATACAGTGGGGGCAAAAGGGCTCTGGAAGGACTGCTCAAGCTCAGTAAAAGAAAACTATTACTCCATCTGGGAAGTTATTCTGCTGTCCTCCTGCTATGCTGTTATTCTTTGTTGCCAATACGTTTGTCCCTTGCCACATCCCACCATGCCTCCTAGAGCTGACCTGCCCCAAACCTGAGGTGCCTCCTAGACCCAGCCTGTGCGCAGAAGCAATGGAAAGGAGGTGCCACTTCCCCTGCGAACGCCACAGATGCCCTCTGCATCTGCCACTGGCGGCTGGTGCCTCACACACACCAGATTTTGGGGGGAAGCAGGCAGGGTTATCTCAAACCTTACTCATGCTGAGTGGCCCCGGGGCCATGCAGCCTGGCCACCAGCTCTGGACTAGTCCCCAGGGCTGCACATGTGCATGGGCAGAGGGAGGCTGCACAGCTGCCTCCCACTCTGTCACTGGGAGCATCCAGTTCTCGCGGCCTTTCCCCAAAACCTCCACCTCAAATAAGACAAAAATGGTTCATCAAACCACTGGGTGAGCCCTTTGAGGAACTCGTTGAGCACCTCCAAGTCCCGGCCAGCACAAGCTCCACAAGAAGCTTTTTCTGTGCTACAGGGAGCATGGTTTACACATGAAATAAGACTGCCAGCGCACATGCTGGCTGGCCAGCTGTGTCCTCTGTCCCTCAGCTCAGCAGCTCGCTGAGGGAAAGGGGAGTGCAATCATCACCCACACAGACCGCAGCACACCAGCCAGGTTTGGTGGTCTGAAGTCATGGTGCTCCTCAGGAGACGGCAAACCTGCCTCAGAAATGCACAAAGAGACAGAAGCGATGTCAGTCTGGCACACCATTCCCTCGTCCACAAAACAGACATCCCACGCGCCGTCCCCATCACTTGCCCCTTGGCTGGAAGCAGGTAGAGCCGCAGTGGCCACCAGCTGCTGGCAAGGGTGTGCAGGGCCCTCAGCGCCCACCATCTCCCCGGCTCCAGCACCAGCAGCGTGGGAGCAGAGCCAGCCCCGGGCACTGCTCACATCCACAGCCCCGCTGGCCCCGAGGGCCGGCACCACTCCTCTCACCCATGCTGCAGCTCTGAGCCCACGCGCTCTCACAGCAATCCCATTCCTCACCCTTCAGCCCAGATCATTTCTCAGCCTTCTGGGGTTTTTTTTGACCTGTAAATGATTCCTGCGGTTTGTTGTTTGCTGGCAGCACGTGCAACAGCACAGGTCGCTAATTCATTGGTCTGCAATAAATTCCAGCCTCACCCAGTCAGGTCACTGACCTTGAAGAATTTGTCTATTTTGCTAAGGTTGATTCTCTTCTTGGCGTCCAACTTGTAAATGTTGCTGACATTCCCATCCATGAGATACAGGCCAAACCCCATCACCTGGAGAAGACAGAAAGGCTAAGTTTCACTGGAGTGAAGTCAGCAGCACAAGTCAACAACAGTTCTCCATCACTTAGCATAAGGAAAGGTCATTCCAGGCTCCGGTACCACCTGACACTCATGAGAAGACTGTATAAAACACGCACACATCTGCAAGATGTACAGGGTAGACAGAGGACACATGATGGATTACTTCTGTTTTCTCTGCAAAAACGCATGACACTCACTCTGGTAATTTGTTCCTCCTCTTTCCCACAAAACAACAACCCAGAAGTTTTCTCCAGCCAAAGGCGAACATTTACTCTTAGAGAAGAACTGAAAAAATTTAAAATATTCTCCTGGATTGATTTTTTGCCCCCCTTTAATTCAGTACAAAACATTGCAGATATTCAAACTACCCACATTATCCTTCAAAGAACCTTAGTTGACTCATACTGCGGTAATGAAGTTCTTATGGTGACTGCAATCACTGTAATAACTGACTTACAGTAAAGACAAATACACAAAACAAGCAGATACTTTGAAATGTTCATCTTGAGGGCTCTTTAGAATCAGGAAAACAAACCTTGAAGTATTTGCCTTCTGCAGGGAATTATTGTTGGGAATGGGCATCAAGCAGAAAATTTAGGATTGGAAAGTTAGTGGTGAATTTGGCATATTCTGTACAGTTACTCAGGTCAAGCCCATGATCCTACACACCCATGCATGACAGAAAAACCCCTTCCAGCTCTGGAAAGCAGAGGGCACCCACCAGTGCCCTCATCCACCAGCTGGAGACCACCACCATGCACATGCTCAGTCCCAGGCAGGCAGAGGCGCTGGCAACCTTGGGAAGGATTGGGGAAAAGATACAGATGGAGACAGGGGAAGAGCAGAGGAAAGGGAGAGAGGAAGGAAGATTTTTTGATGGGAATATGGGAGAAGGCCAGGAAGGACAGCACAGAAATGATGGGAGAAGGTCCAAGTTACAGAAGGAACAGAGGCAGCTCATGGCACTGCGCAACAGAGAAGACACTTCAGAGCACTGGGATGGGACATCTCTGACTCACGGCCACATCCAGTCTGTTCAGCTACAAAGAAGGGGTGAAAGAGGAGAAAGTGGGAGGACTGAGGTATCACAGCAGCAGATGCAAAGTAACAGAGATCAGAGGGGAAACAGGAAAGGAGGAAGGCAGCTGTGCTGCTGCACATGGAGAGCTTTCCCATGTCATAGCAACCCTGTCAGGAGGATGCTGACCCTGCAGAGAAGGGATGAATGCAAACCCAAAGGAGGAAAAAATAAATAAAATTAAGAGAAACATTGTCCCAGGAGGAAATTTCATTTTACTGGAAAAAAAAGTGAAACTACACAAGCACCTACCCTGCAAACATGTCCGAACCTCACCTTTAAGAGCATGTGTTTCTCACTGGGAGTGAGATACATCTTGTTTTCATAGTAATCCACACAGATGTTGACAATATCAGCCAGCAATTCTTCATAGCCAGGGATAACCTCCAGCTGTTGGTGCAGACACTGAAACATCAAGAGGAGACAGATTACCCACATGGAGAGAGGAACAGCAGGAACCAGGGAAGAAAGATTTTTGAAGGATTAAGAGTAGACTGATAAGAGGTTTCTTCAAACCTTGCCGGTGTGCTTTTCTTAAGTTACAGACGTCAGATTGACCTCACGGTATCACCCGTGAGTAACAACCTTCCTTCTCCAGGACAGCTCTCCCCTTCGGACTGATCACAACAGCCAAACGTCAGATGCTGAGATGTAAAGAGTGATGCCTCAGAAGCAGACTTTCTGACTCTCTCTTGTCTCTGTACAATATTTTACCTAATTAGCAGCTGATAGAGCCTGTGGAATGTGGAGGGCCCAGGGTCTGATCTCCAGTCCCCACGCAGTCACAGAGATGGACTGTATGGATTTACTGGGGAAAGAGTTTCTGGCAGAAAACCCTCCCGAGAGCTCCTCCTTCATCTTTTAGACCTTCATCCTTGTCTTGCCATAAAGAGATCTTCAAAGCCACCCAGGATGACCCATGAGGAGGTATTGCTGTAATTATACAGCCTGACCCAATCAGTGATTGACCCAATCAATGACCCAACGAACACGGCAGCTATTGCCACAGCCCAGTCTGCAGCACCCTCAGCCCTGGCGAGATCATGGCCTCTCTCTACCCACCGAAGGGTTAACTGGTTCAGAGGAAAGGGACCTGCCTGTGTGATGCGGTTGTGGTTTGCCAGGAACATGGAGAGGTTCTGGGACTCCTGGATGGACTGGGGATCTGCCATCTTCCGCAGAAACTGGGCAGCTCTGGAAGGGAGAAATCCAACATCACCAAGGATCTACCACTCGCCCAAGCTGAGGCTCTCACCACCCACCTTCCCTGTTCCACCTGCAGCTGCAACGCCGCAGGCTCAGAGCCCGCTGCCGTACAGCTCCGCTCTCTGCTCGTGTTACCAAGAGGGAACCGAAACACGGCGGGGCTCAGAGATTTGCCTAAACTCAGAAAGAGAGCCTCCAACAGGGCAGAAACCCAGCCTCCAGCCTCCTGACGTCCACCTGCCCTCACCGCTGGGCAGACCGGCTGCTCCCTTGCAGACCAGGCACACTTCTGTCCCCGCTCCCGCCGCTTCGTCCCCTCTCACCTTTTGTAGGCGGAGTGGTCATTTTTGACGCTGCACTTCATGTTCTTCAGCTCATCCAGGACGGCAAACATGTTAATGAACTTGCCCAGCGTGAGGAGATAGGCCTCGGAGACAAAGTCCTTCCTCCGCTCAGCGTGGCACAGGCGCTTCACCTCGCTGCAGAACCGCTCGATGGCCTTGCGCTGGAAGGCAGTGGGACAGGGTCATCCCAGCAGCAGCTCATGTGCCGTCACCACGCCACCGATGGGACCCTCTTCCACCCACTCACCCACTGCCTCCTTCCTTTAACAAAAGCATTGTTCTGCTGGGGATGGAGGCCCCAGGGTCCCTCTCCGCTGTCGCCATGAAATGAAGCAGCCTTACAAACCACGGCAGTCAAAAATCCTCAGTGCTGGAGGGGAGAAGGGGGTCTCAAACCCTCTATTTGTGCCTGCACAGAGTGTATGGCGTGTTCTGTGAAATCAGGCTTCAGTTTTTTAGGTGGGGCATAAGGACCTTATAGGACACAAAACTTACACACACACCAGTGAAACCCAGCTGCAGCCAGTTACAAACGCAGGCGGTGATGGGAGAGGTCCCTGGAGCCCACAGCAGCTCTGTGTTTGCCATGTGGGATCTAAGCATATTATTTTGTGAAGTGCCTCAAGCGTAGCAACTACTAAATTTAGTCTCTTGCTGCTCTTTGCCAGCTAACCCCCGGGTTCAGGGGGCTGTGAGCACATCCCTCTTCCTGCTGGCACAGCAGGAGGGTATCCAGCTGCATGGCTGCATCCAGCCCTGGGCACCAGCTGCGCCACCAGCCCTCAGCTCTTCCTGGCTTTGCTTCGGAGGGAAGAGCAGAAGAGCGAGCTGTGCTGGCGATGGTGGAGAGACAGCTCTTCACATCCACCAGCCAGCACCCCAGAAAAACAGGAGCCTGTGCCACCCTGGTCCTCCATGGACTTCAAGGGTTGAGGTGTGCTCATTCCCAACCTGTGTATAAGATGTCAGGGCTGAGCAAGGGACACACGGCACAGATTTTGCTTTGGACGGGTCTCAGGTATCTGCTGGTGGCTGCAAGGACCTACCAGGGGGCTCGGGAGTTCTCCAAGCTGGCCAGGCAGGAAAGGACAGCACAGCCCTGCTTAGGATAAGTAGCACCAAAGTCACAAATTATTACTTAGGATAAGTTAACACCTCCTTCCTTGACCGCTTACCTGAAAATACATGAACTTCATAAGCTTGGTGACTTCTGGCTCCAGGACTTCCACCGTCTTCTCATAAATCTCCACGCGGTTTGGCTGTTCGTTACATTTCACCTGTGTCACAAAGATAAATCATCCTTGTCAGCATCAGAGTTTCTAACACAGCTGTGGGCTGCAGCGGCCACCATCTCCGGCTTGTTTCACAGGGAATCCTGTTCCCATCCAAGGATAACGGAGGGGCCCAGGAGGGAGCTTGCTTTCAAGGCAATAGGTGACAGCAGAAGGGGCTATTTCTCAGATGTGAAATTCTCTCCATGCGTTAAAAACAGGCATAATCCTGATTCTGAGAAATAAAAGTCTTGTAATGCATTTATCTGGGGTAGAACACATGCAATACGGAGTCTGGACTTGCTACACAACGTGGGAATGTTATACCATAAAGTTATCTGAGGCTTTGTGTTGCAAAGTCCCGTGGACACACGAGGCAGCAGGCTACAGCTCTGCTACAGCCTCACGGGGGTGATTTTGGTTCTGTCACAGGCCCATTAAAAATCCCTGGACTTGTGTGTGGCTAGCAGCAATGAAGTGAGTCACCTTCATTGGAATCCTAGGAACCTAAATTTAAGGACTTACTCAGTTGTCATCCATCTAATCTGTAAACAGTTACTTGGAGTCATTACCAAACTTTTAGGGAAAACCCCAACTGCTGTCCTCTGGTGTTGTTCCCAGTTGTTGCTGATACAGACTGTGATGGTGCTGACAGCTCTGGTACAAATTCAGTAGCCCAGCAGCTGATCCACAGGGTGCAAGGGGACAAATCAGCTGGCTTTACATGTAGGAAGATGAAAAAATAGCTTTGCCCTCTCTGTAGCGGGGAATCTAATGTCCCTGCCCTGGTGCTTCACACTGCAGTCAGGCAGTATTGATGGCCATGAGGATGCAGCTCACAGTAGGAAGGAGTGGTGCACATTTGGGTGTTCCTCACCCATAAAACCATGGTCCTGGAGGTAGCGCCGGCAGGTGTACGTGGCTGAGCTTGGTGTGCATGGCTGGGGGGCTGAGAACAGGACTCTCCCAGCCATAGCCATGTGCCCCATGGCAAAGCCCAGGGGTCTTCGCAAAATGTGTCTGTAAATGCACCCTCTGCTGTGGTGCCGTCTGGTCCCTCCATCACACGCGGCACTGCCTGCAGCCCCCGGGGGGAGGACGGGGCAGAGAGCAGGGACCCCACAAGCTGTGCACAAATGTCGCAGGGGTGACCAGGATGGGAGGACACTAACAGAACAGACCAGATGATCTGTAGCACTGTCTTGCCATCAGCTGAGCCACGGCCTGCCTGCTGTTAGCACAGCCAGGAGAGGCAATAGCAGCAGCACAGCATCCAATATAAATGGGAGATGAGCAAATATCCAATCAGCGGCATAAACCTCCCCATGGCTGGGTCTCATGAGACCATCAGCAGAGCATAACCTGAGGGGAACTGAGGTTTGACCTTTCCCGGGGAATTACAAACATGGGCACTGTCAGCCATGTGGAAATATTTTTTCCTGGCTTCACGGAAGAGCTGCAAACCCTTTTATCCGTAGGGTTAATGGAACTGCGCTGCACCTGCCCCGACGCATTGTCAGTCGGCAATTTTGCAGTGATCCAGCACGTGTTCAAATCGCAGAAGACAAGCTCTGAGCTGGAGTCTGAATCACCATCAGTGGGCCACGTGGGCAACCTTACTCATGTCCGTAGGTGTTTGCAGGATGAAGCCACTAAAATTCAGGTTAAAGAGAAAAGGACTAGAAAACAGTTGAAGCAGAACTAACAGTAGAGGAGGAGAATGATTAAATGTAGGAGTAGATCAGGACCTTTGGGCATATCAGCAGCAAAAAAGGGCATTTGGGGAAATGTTTCTGGCATATCAAAGGGCTCCTTCATGCACAACACCTACAATTCTGGGGCTCCTGAGAGAGCAGAGAGGCACCCCAGAGTCTGGGCAGCAGTTTGGGATGCTGAAACCTGCCCCAGCTGCAAGTCAGGGAGAGCCTGAGTCTGCCACATCTCGGGAGGACCCGCTGTTTTCATCCCAGGTTGCCTGGGCTCCCTTCTTCACACAATGCAAGAGTCCCACTCGGCACTGGGGCAATTTTTCACTGAAGCTGAAGTTCCTGATACCATGTAATGGTATGATACCATACAACGGTACCAGAAAAGTGTAATATAAACCAGATCTGATGATTTTACTCTCAGTTTCTAAAAACTAACTGCCTTTGCCTGAAGCAAACTCCATCTCCCCACAACATGAGAGAGAAAAACGTTCAAGCAGTGCACCAGGAAGGAAATAACCACCCTGCTTTAACTAAAGCAAAGGCTACCTATTCTCCAGACAGAGAAGTAGACAAAGACCCAAGTGAGAAAACACAGCACTATCCCAAGTACTGTGCTGGACCAGACCTGTGCTCAGCTCAGCCCTGTTAGCAGCTCTAGGGCAAAGAAGTTGGTCCTGCGAGGATGAAATAACTTCAGGTGTGACTGCTTTGGGGAGCAGGGGAGGGGTCTGTGGAACCAGGAACTGTATACAAGGCAGTCGGCTTGCGGTGAGTGTGACTGAGCTGGGGGGCATCACTAGGAGGTGTCAGGGATAGGCTTTCATGTACATGAGGGTGCAGAGCGGATGCCCTTTGCTAGGGCAGCAGTGTAGATCTGCTTCTGAAATGGCTACCAGCTGCTGAGATCAGTGTTTGAGACTTTGTTGGGGAGAGGACAATTTGAAGAGTTGGCAGTCTTTCTTTTCAACCTTTCATAGAATCATTCAGGTTGGAAAAGACCCTTGGGATCATCAAGTCCAACCATCAACCCCACTCTACAAAGTTCTCCCCTACACCACAGCCCCCAACACCACACCTACACGACTCTTCAACACATTCAGGGATGGTGACTCCGCCACCTCCCTGGGCAGCCTATTCCAGTGTCTGACCACCCTTTCTGGGAAGAATTTTTTTCTAATGTCCAGTCTAAGCCTACCCTGTTGCAGCTTGAAGCCTTTCCCTCTTGTTTTATCACTAATTACCTGTGAGAAGAGACCAGCACCAACCTCTCTACAGTGTCCTTTCAAGTAGTTGTAGAGAGTGATGCGGTCTCCCCTCAGCCTCCCCTTCCTCAAACTAAGCAGTCCCAGCTCCTTCAATCACTCTTCATAAGAGCAATTCATAATCGCTCTTCTTCCTGTCTGCTTCAGTCTTCTCTCCTTTTTTATTGTTCTGTCTCCAGTCCAAACTAACCCATGCTGAAGCCAAACCCAACTAGCTGCTTTGGGAACATCCCTGCCTAGGAAGGGCTGGAGTACCTGGGGGATGGCTCGTGAGCAGCTCCTCCATGTGTAAAGCATCACAGCGTACTCGTGGCCTTCTTCCAGCATTTCATTCTGAAAAAGAGAGAGGTGTTGCTGGGGCAGGGCACGCACCAAAGGCTCAGCATCGCTGGGGCAGCACACAGGGGACTCACCATGCTGGAGTGCACCGTCGCCTGCTCGATGTACCTGGCAATGCCGGTCACAAAGGCATTTCTGTCTTCAAAGTTTGTATCAAAATTAGCCTATGGGTGAAATGGAGAGATGGGGATTAAAAGACAGCTAGTTGTTTGCTCACCTGAAAGAGGCCAGCATGGGATGTGTTGGGAAAAGGCAGAATCAGGAGGGCTCCTGGGGCGGGGGAGCAGCTTATTAACAATTTGAGGTGCTGCACCTCTAGGTCTGAAGTCGACTCATACGCACAGCCTGAGACGCTTCTGAATCATGCATGTTCCTTAGAGGAAATCCTGCAGGTTCTATGTGTGAAAATATGGCAATCCAGACTGACAAACACTTGTAAAATCAAGCCAAACCAGGTGGGGATCAGTTACAGGGACCTGCAGTCACACCAGAGAGCAAACCTACAGCAATTATTCTAGGGATTTGAGCTTGGTAACTCGAAGACAGATGCCGCCTCATTAATTTCTATTTGTGCCCTGGCTGCTAGGGGAAGACCACATCCTGTCTGCAAGAATTGCAAAGAATAAACACACAGAAAGGGCAGGGAACGAGATCTCTGGAAAACATAAATACGAAAGTCAGCACTCATCCAGACCCCATTATCGGCGCTAATGTTGTTCTTGCACGCAGATGCTTTGGGGTGACCGGTTGTTTTGGAAGTTTTTGAGCTACTGCTTTGGGCTGGGACGGGGGAACAAGAAAATGCAGAGCAGGGCAGGGGATGAAACAGCAGCTCCTCGGGCTCTCTGTGCCAAGTGCTCCTTCACACGCTCTGCGCTGGGGGGATTTCCTCCGCCAGGGTTGGCCCATGGTATCCGCTGGAGGGCAGAGCGTACAGAAGTCCCAGGCGCCCAGAGCTGCTCCTCGCAATGCCGTTAGCATTGCAGCGACCGCGTTCACCTCAGTAAGTGATTTCCTGAGCAGGGAAGCCGGGAGCATAGACCTGTGGCCACCGGGCTACTCTTAGCACCTCCAGGACATCGCATGTGACTAACAAAAGCTGAGGCTGCATATGCATTACTGGCTAGCAGTGGGGAGGGATACACACAAACCAACTATGATGAGGAAATAGGCTTGGCCAAAATCTCCAGATCCATTTTAGAGGGCATTTTTAGGCCCAACTGTGTGCACACAGTTGCCCTGAAAGGAGGCTGTGCCATAAGGCTGGACCCTGAGCCTCCCGCAGGACACAAGCCAGCAAAGAGCTAAAAATGATTTAAAGAAGAGATAAGCAAAAATGGTATCAAGATTTTCCAAGGAGAGATGAAATTTGAGCAGCCCAGAAACTGCCTTTGTGTCTGATAACCCGTAGTGATAATAACGCTGCTGAACGAGCCCGTGGCCTGACCCGCTGTAAGAGATACTGTAATTTCAGACCCCTGTGTACACGGCATGGCAATCACTGTGCGGGCGTATTTATACGCTGCCGTGGGTAAACCACGAATTCAGGAGCGGCAGGATGGAAAAAGCAACCCCGTATTATATTTAAGCCTGGGTGTGTGCTATGGGGCAGGGTGTGGTGTGGTGGCCAAGCAGCCCAGGCATCCCACGGCGGAAAAGCAGGAGGCTGAGCCTTGCCCTGGGCTCGAGCCCAGCTGTGCGTGGTCAGCCCAGCTGCAGAGAAGTCGGCGGTTGTTCGAGGCACACGAGCCATGGTAGCGACCTGCCCTCCCTTGCCTGCCATCAGCCCCAGCTGTGCGAGCGGCAGAGGCCAGCCACAGTCAGGCAGAACTTTTGATTTTGACCTACTTAAGATGCGTGCGCTACCATAAAAAGGAAGCACAGAAATATGTGCACAACAAACCATCGCCTGAGAACTTTCTGCTCTTATCACAAGTCTTATCTCCTGCGTCTTACCCGTTCATGCACTCTAGTCCTCATTTTTCGACTTCGCTGTGTCTTGCTCAGCCTTAAAGATCCCTTTCACCAATCTCTAGTGCTTTCCTTTTAAAAACCCTTTGTGAACAGATTTGTGGCTAGATCTGTTCTGAACGTTTCCTTACACACGGTGAGCCCCGGATGTTTTCAGCTAGTTCTCACAGCACTGTGTGCCCCTCTGCTTTGCATGAGCTGCCGGAACAGCCCTCCCTGCCCCACCACCGCCGGGAGCTGGAGGTACCTGGTACATGATGGAGGAGGGAGGCGGTTCGATGCATGGCTGCTGGTCTGGCAGAGGCAGCTCCTCCAGCAAGTCCACGTTGGACAACGCATCCTCTAGCGTGACGTGAGTGGTCATGGTTCCGGATGTTCAGTTTCTGTGCTAAATCCAAAGGAAAAGAGAGGGTGATAGACAGACAGACAGACAGCAGACCGAGCGGGAAAGCACCAAAGGACAAAACCAAAACCACGACTGGCTGGCACTGCAGGGGACATAGTCCCAATTTATCTCGTTTTCTTTTTCTTGTGTATTCAACCTACATCTCTATGCCATCTCTCCTCCTGTGATTCAGCAGCAAGAGTAGGAATGCAGAATAAAAGGAACACAAATACCCTTCCTAACATACAAATACCCTGCCTAACTCTGTGCAAAACTGCCTAGGTGAGAGCAGAGCTGGGTGCTGCAGAGCAGCTCTGCCAGCCCCAGGTGAAAGCGCGCGCTCCGAAACGCAAAGCGGTGCCATCAAAAATATCTCTGGGAACAGGCTGGTTAGAAAAGTATGACTGATGCTGACACTCAGAGGCACTCCTTCTCGCACACATGAACGGCGCTGGAAACTGTAAACAACAAACTGCCTTCCCAAAGGTGAAGCGGAAAGGATGGAGTGCTGCGCTGGCAGGCTGTGGCACTGCAAGCAGCAGAAAGAGAAGTTGCTGTTAAAAAAAAAAAAAAAAATCCCTGTTTTTACCACACTCTCGGTGTCCCCTGCCCAGTCCCAGCCTGCCATGAAGCTGCCGATGGTGCCAGTTGCAAACGAAATAAAAAGCAAAGGGAAACGTTTCTGAAAGCTCACTGGCACTCACCCTAATGGGAACCTCAGGACAAACCTCTATGTCCTTATCTCCTTATCTCACCTTTGCTGTAAGAGCACAAGTGCGGAGGGAGGGCTGCTGTCACCCAGGCTGAGCGCTTGGATAATCACAGCCACAGGGCTTCCCCAGTTAATACCTAATCCACGTGCAATAGCTGTGACCGACCTAGAGCTTGTGTCTCCTAGAAAAACACCCTGCTGCATTTAAACATTTGCAGAGAGAACTTGTTTTAAATATTGACATGCCATTCGATTAGCAAATCGCCCACCCCAGTGCTTTTTCCACCCCCTCAGAGCCTGTCTAGGTTCAAATGTGACCCGTGAAGTTTTATTGCACTAATCTGCAGGACAGTAGAGCTTTCTATTATTAAAGTTCCCATCAAGACGCTCACAGATTTCAACAAAACACCCCACAACCTTCGCTTTGGCTCAGGCAAGAGGACTGAGCTCTTTGCCTCCCATGTTACAGAGTATATTTTCCAATCCTTTAATCATCTCTTTGGCTTTTCTCTAAGCTTGGTCCAATTTTACAACTTTTTTGCTGAAGTGTGGACACCGTAGCAGGACACGGGGCTCCAGCAGCGTCTGCACAAGCGCCGGATACAACAGCAACGTGGGCTCCTTCCTTGTGTACAATCACACCAGTTCCTTTGGCCGCAACAGCAGCTCCCTAGGCGCTCAAATTCAGCCGATTATCTGCTACAAATCCCTTAGGTCCTTTTTTTTTTTAATTGAGTCACTGTTTCCAAGAATGTAAGTTGGCTTTTCCAGTACTGGGAGCGTGGAAGGACAATGGCTTCGGGATGTCCATAGATAGACACACACGCGCCTGGCAAGGACCACGGCCACGGGGGATGCCCACTGTGCAGTCCTGGGGAGGCTTCACGGTGGGTGACGAGAAGGACAAGCCTGCTGCTGTACCTCTTGTCCTCATTGCTGCCTGCACACACGGGCTGCAAGAACATGTATGAGCCTGGTAAACCCATTCCACCTCCACAAATGCCTCCCCAAGGTAGCAGGCAGTTGAGAAACAGGCTTGGTTATACCTGCGGCAGAAGCACCATGAAATAAGCGCCTGGAGAAAAAAAATAATCTCAAGCAGCCCTTTCCCTACGCGCTCAAATTTCTGTTAACATCTTCACTCCTCTTTGCTAAAATGGTTTCCTGTTACAAATTGCAGCAACTGTCAAACCCAGACATTACGTCCCGACACGCCGCAGGCAGGAGCGGCTTCCTCCCTGCCTGCGAGTGCCCCGTGCTGCTCCGCGCCCAGCCCCATGGACCTCCTCCGCTGCCCACCGCCCTCCACCACCATCCTCCAGGGCCTCCAGACACTCCACTGGCTTCCCAGAACAACATCCCTGGTACTCACACATGCTTCATTACGTACTTCAGGCTTGGGAAGACAAAACCCTTCCATTTTGTAGCTTTGAAGGCTGTGGCTGTTTATTTGGCTCATTTCTCATTTTTCTGTAAATCCAATTCTAAGGCCTTTTATGCAAGGTGTTGGCAGTTTCCCAACACGATTCCCCAAAGACTCAGTCAAAAAGACACTTCCCCAATAACCCTGTGATACCCAAAGAGCTCAGCAACTCAAGGGCCGAAATCATTGCTGCCGTTTGGGCCATACGAGGAGATACAGTCCCAAATACAGCGTCAGGGTCCTGCTGTGACAGCCAGCACACAAACCTACAAGACTAAGCCAGTCCCTGCCCTGAAGATCTTGCACTCAAATAGAGGAAGAGAGACAGCGTGTAGAAATACATGAACAGAAAAGGAAGCATCAAGCCATGGCAAGCGAGCAGTGCAATCGGCCGTCAGCCCACCCCACGCTCTGCCATGGCGGAGCAGAGTGCCTGAATCCGGATGCAGATGGAGAAACTACACAGACTTGGTGAGGGTTTACAGATCAGTCTTTTACGGGGCCTCCTGATTTCCATTCTTTGCCTTCTTAAGCCCAAAACCAAAACCAACAGAGGCTACACAGAAAAGCGTGGTCTGCCAGGACTTCCCCCGTGTCTCATACCGGTAGCGCACTGCGACAGACAGCAACCTCACAGCCGGAGTGTGTGATGGAGGGGCTACTGGTCCAGGGCCAGCAGACCTGGAGCATCACCCCAGATCATCCACAGAGGAGCAGCCCCAAGCAATCCCCCATCTGCCTGTGCTGTGGCCCCTCACCTGCTCCTTGGGGGGGCTGTGGGGCTGGCGGGGACTCTGCTCTTGGTTGAGGTCCACTGCCAGAAGGAAGAGGGGCTGTGCACTGGTTCGAAGGCTGGGGAAGGCTCTGAAGGCACCACCGATTGCTTGTCCCGGTCCGTGGTGCGCTGTATGGTGTCTGCCCACCACGGGGGCTGCCCGGGAGAGCCGAAAGGGGAAGTCCCACTGCCACAGACCCACACCACCCTCCCTCACCTTCCTGCAAAACGGTTTCTAACACAAACGTGCTGGGGCTACCCTGGAAAACCCAGCTCCATCCCCTCGGTCCAGCGACGAGGGGGGCAGCCATCAGGTAACATGGCAGCGACCAAATGGCTCCAGCCCAGGGAAGACGAGGATCCCCAGGGACACTCATCAAAAAGTCCTCATTAAGCCTTAACCACCATCCACCACCTGGGCCTCGGGGCAGGGCGGCTGTGCTGGGAAGAGGAGCCAGCCCACGCTGGTGGTTTGCCGATGGCGCTTCGGCACATGTGGCCACAGGGCTGGGGGCCACACTGCCCCCAGCAGCGCAGCAGCCTGCCCAGGAACGGGGCTTTTTTACTGCCATAACACATGCACGGCGGGCTGAGGCTTTCCCTTGCACACAGGAGGGAGGATATCCTGCTGCCTGGACCCGAACGCAGCCACGCAGGCTGCTGGGAGCCATCTCACAAAACTTTCTTCTCCACATCCCGCCGCTGGTCAGAGAGGCTGAAGTCTCTCTGGTCCTACACGTTTTGGCAAAACTGAACATGAGCCCCGTAGGAGCCAACCCCACCCCAGCGAAACCTCAGGGAGGGATGCAGCCACTGGGCCGATTACCTCTTCTGCTAACGAGTGCCGGTGCTAACGAGTACAGCGCTGCCCACACTTTCTGCCCATCTGCTGCAGAAACTTCCTCTCCCCATCCCACATCTCAATCGCAACCCCTCCGGCCATTTCTTACACCTCTAAAGCCAAACGACCACACTGAAGCACTGGGGCTTCCAGACATGGCAGGGAGCTGGCCACGTAGGGTCCATGCCCACCTCGAAGCAGATATTAAGAGTTCCCGACACGGTGGCTCCATTGCGCAGCATCCTGGGGGCCAGATTTAACAGACAGCACAGGAAGGCTTTGAGAAGGAGTGAACATGGACATCCCGGATGTCTGACCTTGCAGGGCAGGTCCTACCTTCCCCACTGGAATGCTTGCCCAGAAGTATGGGTGCAATATCATCCCCTTTGCAGCGGAAAGGAACACAGACGTCTTTATTGTTAGAGCTCCTTGGGGAACAAAGGAAGACTTTTAAAAGCGGGGCCATAATGACTATGTTGCATGCATGTGTGCTCGGCTCCGAACCCGCACAGCTGAGAGCTTTGGGAAAGTGGCACGGGCTGTTTCGGCCTTTCAGCTCGCCTGCTCCTACAGCAGGCATTCACGCTGGAGCTCCAGGAGCTACCAAGAGCGGGAAAGGAGGCAAGAAAAAATGGGAACTGCCCAGGAGATTGGCAGTAAGACACAGTCTGAGCCCTGCAAGCCTGGGGTAAGAAAAGCAGCAAAATGACTTTTGCTGCAGGAATGGCAATGTGCAAAAGGTGGACAAATTTTTTCTGGTCACCTCCTGAGGATCTGGGATTCTTCTCCAGCTCTGTTGCTCGGTTGCTGGGTAACCTGGGAAAGTCACTTCTTTTGCCCCAGTGACAATGTTTCTCTCTCTTACTCCAAAATAGCATCTAACCTGTGGTGAGGAACCATCCTGGCTCAACAAATACCCCAGGAAACTGACGTCTTGGGTGCATAAATGCAGAGCATTTCTGGTACCCACTGCCTCACAGCAAGAGGTGGATA
This sequence comes from Rhinoptilus africanus, assembly GCA_013400135.1. Lineage (NCBI taxonomy): Eukaryota > Metazoa > Chordata > Aves > Charadriiformes > Glareolidae > Rhinoptilus > Rhinoptilus africanus. Next base: position 792,336 of record VXBO01005138.1, read on the forward strand.
AACGCTCCTGGCTGTCAATATATTTTTAGTCAAGAAGAATAACTTCAGGGTGCAAAGGCTCAGTTTGACCCTTGCCTAAAACGCACGGGATTAAAGTCTCCTGTGCTTTAGCATGCATGTCATCAACCCTTTCTCATATGCTCTAAGAATTACTTGTAATTGCAACCACCACCACCGTCAGGAAGTTCTTTGCAGGAGCAAATAAACACAGCCAGGATGAGCGAGGCTGGCAGAGCTGGGCTCCTGCCCTACACAGACACAGATGTTAACAACCATGAAATTACCCTTCCTATTAAAAAAGGAAGCCAAACTGCACGACTCCTGAAGCTGTTTTTCTGCATCTCCACTCTATGTTTTCTGCCAGTCCATTAGGGCTGATGTCCCACTCATTTACACTGCCTCTGCCTCAGCAACGCAATTCTTTTGGAATTTATTTCTTTTAGAATAACTTCAGCATTTTTTTTTTCTGGTGCCAAAGAGCGCCAAGGAAGGAGGCAGATATAGGAAGCTGAATTTCCAATATAGCTGAGAAATTTAGAGCAAGTTTTCAAGCAACCCCTTTACTAACAGTTAAAGCACTTCTTGGGAAATTAAACCATACAGGAGAGCGTTGTCAATAGTTGGTCAATCATTGATCTTCCAAAGCTGATCTTCCAGTTTTTCATGCAAAGATGATAATTGTCTGTTAATAAAGTTATTACCATGAAATCAGCATACTCTGCTTTGCTCAAGAGACCCTGGTCAGAAAATGGAAGTTTTTTCCTTATTCCTCAGGCTTTATTAGTAACAGTTAACTGTGCAGAGAAAAGGAGAAAAGGATTGTTCTTTGCAGGGAATTACCCTCAAATTGTAGGGCTGTGACAGATACCAAATTGCCAGGCGAATCACCTACCTCAGTGACTAACCTCAGACAACTGTCATCGTGCAAAAGCTGAGGGTGCTTTTCCTTTGGGTATCCGTGCAGGGCAGGCGGGGCGCAGAGGGTTTAGGGCCTCGGCCTAATTCCACGAGATCTTTGTGATCCAAACTCGCCCTCCCCAGCCCCCGCCCAGTCAGGAACCCCCCGTGGAAAGCGGCAGATGGCGAAGGGGACAAGCTCTGCTGCTGGCTGCGTCCCCTGACGGCACACGCAGCCGTCACCCTGCCCCCTTCTCCAAAACAACCCTCAGCAGGCAGGCAGGGGTTTTTTAGTGGGGGGGGGAGGTATTTTTAGTATGTGTCTCTTTTTCTTCTCGCCGTTCCTTCCCGGCCCTTCCAACCTACGGGAATTTCCTGCACAATCCATCCATCCCTCCATCCCTCCATCCCTCCCTCCCTCCCCAGGTGGGATGCGGCTGGCACCAGGCAATTCCAGCCTCCTCGGGTGGAAAGTTCAATACAAAGGAAGGCTGCCGCGGGGCGCACCTTGCTCCCGAACGCTCTCCCGCACGGGAAACCCGGCGGTTTGGGAAAGGGAAAGGTATTTTCCCCACTCCAAAGCACGAACCTGCGGGCGCCATCGCTGCCAACCCCGGCACGGACCCCGTCGCTTCCTCCTTCCCCCCTCCTCCCCCGTATTTTCACGCCACGGGGGATCCGGGCGCCGGTCGGGAGCCCCCACCAGGGCCACCTTCAGCCCCCGGCTCCTCCATCCCCTCCATCCCTCTTTTCTCCCTGCTCCCAGCA
>VXBO01005138.1:794079-839521 GCA_013400135.1 Rhinoptilus africanus
GGGGGGAGCCCCGGCCCCCGCCGCGGGAAGGGGCTGGAGCCGGGCGGGCGGCTCCTCCCCCGGGCCCCGCGGGGGATGCGCGGCGGGGCCGGGGGCCGCATCCCGGGGGGAGGGTTGGGGTGGCGGCGGTGCGGCGCCGGCAGGGTCCCCCCGGGGAGGGGGAAAGCCACCAGCCCCCGCTTTTCCCCGGTGCGCGGAGGGGACAGGGCCGGGGACCCCCGGCGGGGGTGAGCTGGGTCCCTGAGAAGGCAGGACCCGGCCGGGATTCCCCGTCTCCCTGCTGCTGAGCCCGCTGGGTCTCAGGTGCTCGGCCTCTCTTCCCCGCAGAGGACCTGTGCCCTGGTTGGGTTTTACCTACCGTTTCGGCAAAACCCCTGTTTATAGAATACACATGAAGCCCTGGATCACTGAGCATGTAAAGGACCCAAACCAGTAAGGCAATGCCTTTGCTCAGAGCTCCAAGCCTCTTCTGAGTCAGCACCGTATCCAAAAGATCTTCCTTTTGGCATCTGGTATTTCTTCAGGGACAAGTTTCCAGTCCTTCTGCTCATGCTTCTTTTTAAAGCTCCAATACAGCTCTTCAGATCTACTGTGAAATCCCAACTGGACCTCTCATGGCTTTCAGAGGAACATCGCCTCATGGTGAGGTGATAGAAACCCTGTATGGGGCCTTCATTCGTCTTCCCGCAGCCCTCACCTTCTGATGGCGTCTGTCTGTGTTTTGAAAAACACTGGTGGATACCCAAGGATTGTTGAAAGTCTACATGTATTTCCTTGGTGGCCCTGGGAGTGTCCCTTTCCTGAGCATCAGCCTATGCTAAACATGCATGGCCATCTGGCCCTTCCTGGGTCAGAGCGACCATTCCCAATTCCTTAGAGGCTGCTGCTCTGTTCTCCATGCTGATGTGGGGCTGAGCTTGCTCCCCAAGGGTGTATGTTGGCTCCACAGGGAAGTTTGGATAGCAGGGTTACACCGTAGCGTTGCTACTATAGGTTGGATGGATGCCATGGGCTAAAGGCACCGTGGTCTGCCAACTACAAAAGCAGCAAGACAGTCTTAGAAACTATCTTTGTTTCAATAAACAAGACCACACTTGAAAAAAATCTATTGATAGCATCTCTGGGGGTAGACTCTTCTCCTTCCCCTGCTTAGCTTTTCTTCTATCTTGCCTTTAACTGGAACATTTTGTAGTCATCATTCCTCTTTTTACTATTTATTGCTTGTCAGAAAAAATCACTAGTGAGCATTGTTACTGCAGATCCAAAAGATTTAACAGCTAATACTGCTCAGAGGCTGTGGGTGAAACAAGGTCACTTCAAGAAAACTGTGGCAGTAAAAACTGCTGCGGACCTTTTTTTTTTTTTTTTGCACAGTTTAATCTGCTCACATTATCAGCCAGGCTCAGGGTGGTGGGAGTTCCATGAATGTGATGATATTATTTTAATTTTCTGCTCTGTGTTGTCTTAGATCGTACAATAATAGAATGAGCTGCTCTGCATTTGTCTGGCAGATCTCTCTGCAGGTGAGGGACAATGGCAGCGAGGGGCAGGCCCAGGAGCGTGTGCCTCAGCTGATGGCGTGTGGAGGGGAGAGATAACGTGATGGTGGGGTGAGCTGAACCGAGGACTACACACAAATTTGAAGAGGCTGCCAAGTGAGATTTGGCAGAGCCATTCACCTGAATCCTGCTGTGCTGGCGAGCTCAGTGCTCAGAGAGGACAAAGCCAAACATCGCGTAGAAATGTGTTTGTTAAAAAATGTTTCAGGAAACTCATTTCTTTTCAGGCCTGATTTTAAGGTAATTATCCACCAGAGCAAGCACCCACAACCCCCACTTCCCCAGGGTGACCACCACACGCTCAGGAAAGAGCTTTTCATGGCTAACGTTGCTGCGCTCCAGCCCTGGTCTCCACAGGGAAGCATCAGCTGCTCTTTCCAGAGGAGGTGACTGCTTGGCTGCCTTTCCCAGCTGGGATGCCAGCCGGGCTGTGCCAGCGCTCGGCCATCGCAGCAGCAGGTTGGGGACACACTGGGACAGGGCTCTGGGCCTCGGCTCCAGCCAAATGTGCGCTGTAGGCAGAGCCGTGCACCCATGGCCTCGGAGAACCAGCAGGCAAAAGCAGGGACAAGCACAAACTCCCACCGTTCTGCAGAACAGCCAAGCGAAGAGGGTCAAACCGGCAAAGGGGGAATGGTTTAAACAGTCAGCGCTTTGCAAATACTTTCCAAGGAGACAGGGAAGGGGTATTCAGAGCAGCGTTATTCCCTTTGCGGCAGGAGACAGCTGATATTCTCACGGCTGCTTTGTGGGGAACGTATCTAGTTAAGCCACATGAAGGCACAGGCCTAAACTTGCCGTAGAAACTGCTATGGTGGGAGAAGACTGTGTTACGGTGTATTAATATCACAGGGTAAGAATATCATGCGGTTATCGCAGTACAGCACTGCTCTTTTGAGATTCGTGGAGTCCCCTGTAAATAATTACGGGCAAACGCCCTTTGGGAGCGCTCAAATATTACTACCATCATATTATGAAGATTGAGACAATTTAAAGCCACCACAATGGATGTTTACACTTAAAAATCTATGTGTGCATATAGTAAATTACCCAATTTGAGGAGATTCTGAATACTTCCTACCCCCAGTAAACCCAGCACATAATCTAACCCCAGAACATAGCCATAGCTCTGGGGAACAGAGATATTTCAGAAAGCCAGAAGTAGCCTTTTTGCTTCTTGGTGGGGAGGACTTGGAGGAAGAGCAAGCTGTATGATTATAAGAGCATGAGGATGTTTTTTGCATTTTTTGTTAAGATACAGTGAAAGCCACAGTTGGTACTCAGCAATTTTATTGTTTGTAAAAATAGGTATCATGTACACAGAAATACTGCAAAAGAAAACCAAACAAAAAACATCACAATATTATTTTGTGCAACAACTCTCTAGCCAATAAATATTACACTTACCCAAATATAAATATAACCTCAGAAACATTACCCAGCGGAGCAATATTGCTGCTACTTAATAGCAACCTCCGCAAGCTCCTCAAGACCCCTGGTTCCTCCCAGGATGGAGGGGACAGCAAGCCAGAAGCTTAACTTTGAACCCTGCAGATACCCCTGGCACAGAGTGTCTGTGCTCAGGGAAGAATCGTTTCAGAGCATCCTGTGGTTGTATGGATTGTCTAAGTGCAGTCGAGAGAAAATAGGGTTATGGCCAGCTGTCCCCAAATTTAGCATCACCAGAATGTGACAACCAGCTAACTCAGACTAGAGGATTAGAGGGACAAAGAAAAACTTAACTCAAATTCACTGCGGACAAAAATTCAAAATCTGTTTATAGATGCTCATGTTCCACATACTGGTTCAGACTACCGTGAGGTTTTGGGCAGCAATCCTGGTTTGAAGGTAGCGCTCTGATCCTGCATTTAGGATTGACAACCTCCAGTCTGAATGTTAGGGTTCTCCCTGCCTGGGAGAGATATTTGATATTTGTAGGAGTAAATGAAAGAAAATAATGTGGAATCAAAGCAAAGATGTGTAAGGCAGGAACTAATGCCTTGCTTGTATCTGTATAGCTGTAAAGATATTCTGGCTCCTAAAAGCTACCCTAGAACCATGTGTCTGAAAAATACCAAAAGTTAAACCTCCTTCTATGAAGAAATAATTTGACACAGGAAATGTGAGATCATGGGATTACATTATTTCCTTGTTCCATTTTTGTTGGCAAATGTATTTGAACCCGACTTCTGTAATGATGGGAGAGATTGCTGTGGGAAGCTTGCACCTCACAGTTTTTCTAAACTGCCGTCACATAAGGTTTACCCCTGTTCTCGCCTGCCCAAACAGCGAAGCATCAAAAAAATACTGTGTATATGCACATATCATCTGTGAGTCCTCTTACTTCTCTAGTTATTGTTAATGCTAAGCAGAAAGTTCTGCTCTTATTTACAAATTCTGCTGGCCACTAACACCCACACTTTCGGTTTTGAGGTCAGTTACATCAAAACAGTGTCTGTCTTGCGGTGAAAAAGATTTTCACTAAGTACCGGGAGATGGATATTGTTTATACCTTCTTCTGCTGTCATCACATAACGTGGAACTGCTCGTGGAGTAAGTGCCCAGACAGCCCCTTCACACAGGACTTTTTCTTTGATCAGTCTCTAGAGGATTCACCAATTTGTTCACAGAAGAGATGGAAAAGTCTTTACTTATGATGATTCAGTTACTCTTTGAAGTAGAAGAAAATTCTTCTCATTATCACTGGTGCATTGAGTAGATACTCTGCATGTTTCCTCCTCATGGCCACCCTTCTGAGTCCTCCGGCTCCTTCCTTCCAAACACGTGAGTTCAGGAGTCAGTCCCCGAGCCTTTCACAGATAATCATGTCCTGGGAGCCTGTCTTGTCCTGCGCTGGAGACACATAGCACTCTGCACTGTTCAGTCTTCAGGACTCAGTTCAAAGAAATTGGATGGAGATTGCATATTTATTTTCTGATGTAGAAAGACTGAAGAAAAAACTATTACGAACTTCCAGCTTTGACTCCCCCTCTGCAAGAATGTCTCCATTTCCATTCGAGTCCCATTTTCCCCCTCACTATACAATGCAACTTGAGAGCATTTCAAGACTCTTCAACACGTTTCTTTTTCAGTTCCTTCCTTACAAACTCGCATGCACACGCAGACACCTCATGAGCTCACTGGGTACCAGAATCCTGTTCCTGGTACGCCACAGTTTCAGAGAAACTCATGCAGAGGGAGAACAAAACCACCTTGAAATACCGCCATCAGAAATACGGTCACTAAATCCAGCCTGTTCCCCTGTGTCCCAGGCTTATTCCTGGTCAGAGCTTTCAGGTCCAGCCCACTCTGAATTCGAGAACCATGGAAAAGTCTAAATGTTCCTCCTCAGTCAAAGACAGGGTTCTTTTTCTCCAGGGAAGACCTTAATTTGGGAGTTCGCTGAACTGGAATAGCAATGTCAGATCTCTTCTTTTTGAAGCTGTATCTTCAGGAGAAATACACTTGCTGGATTGCGTGGTTCAGGACTGCACTCAATTGCTGGTTCTGCTTGTAAGCTGCAAACCACATTCTTGGCCAAACCAAAGCCTGTGTCTGTCTGGGCTCTGGAAGGCACGGGGATATCTTGCCTGTCTGGAAGTACCAGCCTCTGCCCCCTCCTCCTCCCCAGGCATACGGCAAGTGTCTGTGGTGAGAGGATTCCTGTTAATGCTTTGTGTGGGGAAAATCCAGTCATCTGCCCTCTCAGGACTCTCTTAGCTTCGCTTAGTGGCCAGTGCCACGATTACAGATCAAACTCAGAGATTTCGCTCAGCTGATACAGCAGAACAGAAAAGGACGGCCGGTCATCTTTCCTCTGAGCAGGGGAGAGAAGAGAGAGGGAGAACATTCATGTTAGGAATGGCAAGGTTAGGAGGGAAAACCTTGTGAAGAAACTAAGTATTAACAAAATTACAATCCATTGTTATAGAGAAAATGCCAATGGAAGAATGAGCTTCCTTCTGTGCAATGCTTCTTTTCTACTAGAATTTTGCCTAGTGGACGCTAAGTACCTGGTAATGGCTTGGCTGTCATTTTTACCGTCACTATTAAAATTCAGCGCCACAGATCTGCAGCTTTCTTACGAAGCAAACGAATTAACTTGAGTTAGGTGTGCTACATAGACTTCTGTGAAGTCAAAATACTCTCTAGAAATAGCAGCTTAACTAAAAGGCAAAGAGCCTAGAGTTTGCTTGCTAGCACAGCTGAAAGCTACAGAGTGCTTCACCTCCAAGATTTTATCTTGTGCTAGCATGTGGAGTATATACCTTTCTCCTCCTAAAAGCCAAGGGAAAGACAGGTCTTTGGGAACTAGGGCTCTCCCATTACAATACTAACCATCCTCCAGCAGTGGCTCATGACCTCATAAATCGCCTTGGAGGCCAGCTTGGGTTTGTAGAGCCGAAATCCTGCATTGATTTCTTCCACTACTTCTCCATTGGTGCGGTTCTCATAGGGGATTTTACCTTCACTGAAGACTTCCCACATCAGCACTCCTAAAGCAAACAAATGAGAAAAATCACAAAGCTGCAAGTAAAATCCTCAGCAGGCCCATGGCCACCTTCCACCTGCTCTTCTTTGCAGCTAAACATTTGTGTCTGTTCCTTGGAAAAGCATTTTCATTTGGATTCTCAGTGAACATCTGAAGAATCAGGCCCTCACACAGCTGTGCAGTGTGAGGGTGCTAACTGGGATCTTTGCTGGGGAATGGACTGTGTGGAAATACCAGGTCACTGCAAGTTTGACTTCTCTGCATCCTACTTCATGGTAGTCTAGCATGACAGGGATGTCCTTCCCCATGAGTCAGACGAAGTCTAAGCATGTTATGTGTCAAAAAGCAGAGCAGTGTCATATGTCTTCTCCCAAACTGTGAAGGAGAGGAAAAGCTTGTGCATGTACTCCATCCAGATGTGTAATCTGGGAAAGACAACCCGTGTTTTGTCACTGATTCAGTTTATCTATTTTTGCTTCCAGTTAATCACGTATAAGAGACGTGTCACTGATGTTCCTGCCAGCAGTGGGTCCTACACCAGAATCTGCTTGTATTTTGGTGAGACTCAGGAGCAAGAAAGCAATCTGAGCTGCTCCATTCCTGTTAGTCAGCTCAGCCTCAGTACTGGGGACTCCCTGCCTCCAAAACGTCCCAGGTGGTGTGGTTCACTGGGATGAATTCACATGCAATGACAGTGGAATTTCAAAGGATTGCAGCACATTTTTCCTCTTTTCCTGAACAGTCAGATGTTTTCCTATGGTTACTGTTCAGAACAGTACAGAAACTCGTGCTTCTCTAGTGGTGTGGAAGGGAGACAGACAGACAAAGACAAAAAGACTGTGGAATACGTTGCAGTTGGCCACTGCATCAGAGAGGCTCTGCAAATGGAGTGAATGCAAGACATCTGTGTCATTATTATGTTTAATTTCTTTGGTCACCTAATATGACTGCCTTGGTAAACTGTATTCACATTGTATTAGAAAAGGGAGACAGATAGGCAGCCTGAAGTAAACCTGAAATAAAATTGTGTAACTCCACAGACAACTTTGCTAAATAATGCCTGCCTTCCAGCTTTGAATTCTTCAAATAGGAAGATGCATAGAGATTGCAATGATATTGGCTCTGCTGAAGAATAAACAAAGCAGTCGTACCCCCTCGGTGTACAGATTCCTGCACTGGGAATTTCTCACACCCGTTTTGTTCTCCTGGGCACAGCAGGACTGCAGGCCTGGCAGAGGAGATGAATGGGCTGCAGAGTAGCGGAGCAGAAAGCTCCTCACAGTCATGAGACCATGACATGACAGAGGAATCCTCTTATGCAAGGGAGACTGGATGGGGAGACAACGAGCCTGACAGATGTACACCACTGCTGTCTGCACGTCTCACAAAGAAGGACTGACCGGCGCAAACAAAGCTCACCGGTATTTCATTCAGTCCTGAAACTGGAGTGAACCAACTTCACCAGGCTTGCCTTGACTGTAAATCAAACCGAGCACCCCTTTTGGAAGCATCTGGCTCTCAGTGTACAGGCCAGTTTCCCATTTGTGAAGCAGAAGAATATTCTTACCAAAGCAGCATCTCTCCCCATGTCACTGCCACCTTGCTGTGAGGTGTCAGAGACAGCTCCACTGGCAAATGTCATCCCTTGGTATTATGTGGTGAGTGCTAACAGCCTCCTCCACGTGCCAGGGGACACGGAAAGAGGAATGGTGCTCTCTGAAGCATCTCTGGGTTGGGTTCTCGAAGGCTGTTGTGTGGGTCTGAGCACCCAGCTCCCACTGTGCTGCTCGTAACCCACCTCAGGAACGCTCAACTTCAAGCAGGGTGAGCACAGTGAGGGGAGAGGGAAGCAGAGAATTCACAAGCGCAGACTAGCAAAGGTTATAATCCTGCATTATTTACTGCTCGGCCTGGAGCTGAGTGGCACCCCATTGACTGTGTGCTGTGCACAGCACACTGCACCGATTCATCCTGCGGGGCCGCGATTTGCATGTTGGCTGGAGATGGGCCAGATCCATTAGTGTGCCAGATCAACAGGCCAGGGGACAGCCTTTGTTATCTCCAGTGCCAATGACTTTAGGGAAAAAAATATACAACGGCTTTCTTATCTATGAGGGTCCAGAAGGGAGACCAGAGAACAGATGCAAATCATAAAACAATGCAGGAAATGAGGCGAGCAAATGTGAACAGTGAAATAATATTTTCAGATTGGCATAAAGCAAACGGAGTCAGCAGAGTAAGCTTGGAAAGGCAGAGGGTTTGGGTGAAGCATCAGTGCCTGGGACAGACACACAGGGAGATGGAGAACCTAAATGTCATTCCTTTCCTTATATGATCTTGTCAGTGACTCTCCAACCTTTTCTTGGATACTCCTGCTATATCACTGTGAAGCAGCGTTCATTGTTTGGTGTTCTATAACATTGCATAGCTGTAATAGATTGTTGGCAGTATTTGCAGTGTTCCAAAGGTAGTTTGCTAATCTTTTTCTTTCACTTAAATGGCTTAAGTTTGCTTTCCTAAGCCATTATTCAAGCAGAACACCGCTGAGCCCCAGAGGATGTGGTGTTTAGGAGAGTTTACTTGAGGACTGAGGCCCTAAGTTTTTCTGAGCTGGTGTTCACTGATTTTTTTTCCATTCTGACGATTCTTACCGAATGACCAAACGTCAGATTTGGTGCTATAGTGGCTGTAGGAGAAAACCTCTGGAGCAGACCACTTGACTGGAAACTTGGTACCTGTGGAGCTGGTATACTGATCGTCAAGGACAATCCTGGGAAAGGAAAAGAAGGGAGCGTGCTGAGTAACTGCCCTGCCCTGTGGCAGCCCCCCAGGGAGTGTACGCAGCCCCGCTGGCATTACCTTGACATCCCGAAGTCGGACACTTTGACCACGTGGGATTCCCCCACCAGGCAGTTCCTAGCGGCCTGCACGAAAAGAAGGTGCAAAGGCAGAAGGTCAGAGCTGAAAGACTGTCACAGCCACTCAGTTGCTCCTGGCAGAACCCATAGTGCTTAAAAAAAGGAGAATCAAAGTTACACTGTACCATACGAAGAGGGCAAAAACGTGAGACTCTCATGCTTTCTGTACATTTTACCGCCAGCATGGTCCTGTTGTCAAGAAAACTGTTCAATCATCAGTCTTACTTGCAGGCCCTTGTTGCCCAAAAAGGGCAGAGAAAGACCCTAAAATTTCCACAGCTACCCACAGTCCTTGCTCCTCTAGCAAAACAGCAGCAGGGACTCATGCAGATTGTTTGAACACCACATATTTAAAAGTATTTTATCAGCAATGCACGTTTATGAATATGTGAAAACAGGTCTTTTCGGCATCTTCCCTGATTTTATACATGAAAAGTGGTCAGTCCCTGGGAACTGTGTGAGCTGGGGCTCTTGGGTAGCAAAAGAGTCCACTCAGAAAAGGAGACCAGCTTTATGTCCTCGTTTCCTCTCTCTCAAACACAATTAAAGGAAATAGATTAATCAGTGCTCCAGGGGATACTTTTTTCCCCAAAGTATTGATGCCGCGTCTGTAATAAAGGATGATACTGGGATCTCCGGTGAACAGAGAAGTGTGAAAGCTGAAGTTAAGGAAGAAAGAAAGCACCGGGAAAGGCCCAGCTGGAGCAGAGGAAAAGTCTATCTGGGATCAACATACCAGATCTCTGTGTATGACAGAGTTTTGTTCCAGGTACGCCATTCCTTCACACACATCTTGGCACATCCCCAGCAGGGTTTCCTTTGAAAAACTGCCCCGCTGGCTCCTGAGGTAGTCGGACAAGCAGCCGTTCTCCATGAACTCAAACACCAGGCAAATGGGAGTGTTCTCAAAGCACACGCCATAAAGCTGGACTAGCTTGGGGTGAGACAGCTTCCTGTAGGATGGGGAGGGAAGGTGGAAAAAGATGCTGAAATAGGCTCTGTGCCTTCTATCCTTACAGCAAGTGTGTTATACATGGCTGCTTATGTCACCCTGCTGCACCCCTCTCTCTGCAAAGGCCAGCTATGAAAGCAGAAAGAAGAAAACTGTAGACCAAGTCAAGTAGCACTAAGTATCATCCCATTTTAATGGGAATGGTCACCAAAAGACTTATCTGCATGGAAAACCATCCAATCAAACAAATAAACAAACAAACAAAGTCCATTGCTGTCTACTTTGAAGGGTTGGAATGTAAAAAATACAAAGTCAATAAAACCAAGGAGAAACATTTTCAGTTTTGCAAAGCAAACTGATTTTGCAGGTAGGGTTTTTCAATAAAAATCCCTCAAATTTTATGGGATTTCTTCATCTAGTTATTTCTGACAAAAACCACTTTGCTCTTCACAGCACACCATCGGTTAAACCTGCCTTCTAGAACAGCAGAGATGTGGAAGAGCATTCTGGATATTGATAGACTTGCCAGCAATGTAATTCACCTACACTTTGAATTGCCTGCCTTTGTAACCACTGGAGCTCACCCGTCTCTCTCTATACTATTTAGATACATAGTAGATAATCCAAGTTTAAATTCCCCATTCATATTCCTGAACATTATCACAACACTTTGTTTCAGTCTTGTGAAACCTACAGGGTCTGATTTTTTTGGTGAATCTACTACTTACATCAAGACTTTAGCTTCCTCGATGAAATCCTCTTCAGACATTGCTCCTTCACGAATAGTCTTTATTGCTACTTTTGTCTTTTCCAGCAAGTAGCCGAGGTAGACCACCCCGAACTGACCACTGCCGATTTCCTGTACACGGGTGAGCTCAGAGGGGTTAATGACCAATTTTCCTGTTGATGTAAGGGAGAAAGCATGAGGATCTAGCAGTCAAATGTCAAAGAAAAAGCTTTTGCGGGTTAAACATTGAGACAGGACTCAGCGTGAGACTTTCTGGCTCTCCCTCAAATTGTCTGTCTGACCTTTGGTGGGTCATTTGACTAGTCAGTGCTGCAGATCGTGTTCAAGAATAGGAACAACAACATCCCCTTTTTTCCCCATTAGTCTTGTCTATCCCGTTCTTCAGGGAGGATTGTTTCTATCATGCATATGTGCACTACTGAGCACAACATGGTTTTGAGTTTCTTTGATGTCTACAAGGATTACAATAAAGATGACATCAGCAAAATTCTGTAGACAACTATATGCAAATAGAGGCATTTTTCAAGAGGGGCTCATCTTTTTCAAGTTATACTGTGCTCCCACTCCCATAACCTTTGCTCAGCATTCATTGCAGTATTTAATGTTGACTTCTTTGAGCCCCTGGAGTTCTCATCTCCTCCCTCAAGGCACTGCATGATCAGTTCATTCAGTTATGAATGGTAATGACAAAGATAATCCAGTGAATGGTGCAGCGTAAAGATCTGACGAAAACTATTGATTGTGACTATAGTCACATGTATATTCATCAATATCCACAGGGATATTCAGGACCACCCAGCTAACCAACAAGGAGAAGGATTCCCATATGGTCAAGACAGTAACTCCGTACCATAGCTCAGTCCTGCAGTGATTGGGGCCTTTTTTCTCCAAGAAGAGACTGCATACCGCAAACGAGTGACAAGACCTGAATAACAGAGGAAAGATGGGTGCTAGTTATTGTCACAGTCATGGGAAGTGGCTGTCACTACCCCAGACGGGAGTCTGGATACTGGAAGCAGATTTATTGTACCGAGTTCTCAGCTCCACTTGAGGGCAGCTGAACCTCTCTTCAAACTGCGATTTCCTGCCTGCTCAAAGGAAGCCAATTCTTAGCAGTTTCAGCTTATTTCCTGCTTTCGGTCTGTCAGCAAACATGAGCTGTGAGTCTCTATTAAGTGTGATAAAATTCCAAATTATACCTTTTATTTGTAGGGCATTTCAAAGCCCAGGGTTTCCCCTGGTACTCGTAGACGATAGGAGTCTTTGGTGATTCCCATGTCTGGTTATGGATCGTGGACATGTCCCTAACTTTGTGTCAAATCAAGGTGCAGGGATATATCACCTCCTGGGCAGGAAGGCACTGCAGCGTAACTCAAACAGATAGCTTGGTCTGGTAGTGTTGATGCATCCCATGGACTCCCAGCAATGAAAGGGCTCTCTATAGTATGTCATTACGGCATCTGTGTTGGTGATATCAGCAGGGCCATGAAGAAGATGTAATGCTGGAAGCTGTCCCAAGATGGTAATTTTCCTGCCATCCAAGTGCCAGGATAAGTGGAAGAAAAGGTGATGCCATTTAACGTTTCATTGTAAGGACAGAGGGCTTGGGAACCTTCCTTCATTCAAAACGGTCACCTGGCTGCATGGTAAACCAGCAACTTCCCTGGTCAGCATCAGCCTTCACTCACCTGCTGCATTGTGCTGGTGATAGTTGATGAGTTCAGGGATGCAGTCAAAGACGTGCTTTTCTGCCAAGTAATACCGCTTGGGAAAGTCAGTTGTCTCATTGATGTGGTAATGCTTTATAACGGGATTGTTATCCGTGCTGAAAAAGATGAGGTTTTCTCTGAGGAAAACTAGATTACAGCAAAAACATAGGAATTTGAGGATTAAGTGGAAGAGAAGCAAGCAAGCAAAGGGGAGAAGCTTTCTTATGCAGAACGAATGGGAGAGGAGGAAGGAGTTAGCTGCAATTGCTAATGAAGGCTGTGTAATTGTATGTTCTCCCTCTCACTCATAGATGGTCTCATCTCTAGAAAGGCTGAGGTTTCCCAATAAGAGCAGGTTGAGTACCAGGTTTCTCTGCCTCTTCTTTATGAAACAAAACTTTCTGCCCCATCACTGAAACCCTTTCACTAGTCTTCTATTACTAGTCTTCACTTCTGACGAGTCCCTTGTATAGTCCATGTTGATCTTACTGACACTTCAAGCTCGGGGGACAATTTAATCAAAATTACAACCCAGTGATGTCTAAGGTACTATTTATAGGCATATATTTAGATGCAGAGAAAAGTGGAGCCTTTAATACACTTTGCGAATGCCAGCTAACTCTTCTGCCTTTTTTGGAAGCGTTTTTCTCTATCATTTTCATGAGCCTTCTGCTCTCTCTTTATAATGCCAAAGGAACTACAGAGATTACACTCTCATAGAAGCCATTTCATTGCTGTAATTGATGTGAAAAGCTGCTGAGCTCAGCCGCACCTTAATGCTTTGGTGAAAACAGAGACTGTGTACATGCCAGGCTGCCTTGAATCTCTCACCATGAAGGCACCTTCCCTACCCTGTAATGGGAGCAAAGGAGAGAAAACGGGTTAGAGACATAATGGAAAAAAATAAATGGGTTCAGGGCAAACCCATGCTTGTTTCATCCCTGTCTACTGCTCAGTCATGAGGATGTGCTGAACCATTGAGGAAAAAACTGAGCCAGCAGCCGGCTGACAGAGCTCGGTGTGTTCCATGCAGAGCTCTGACGGCTGCCCAGGGCTGCAGGTCTCTCTTGGGTGCCATGTATTTTTAGCTCAGTTTCCTGAGGAAATGAGACTTATGTGCTCGTGCTGAGTATGTGTGGGCGTGGGTACACAAGTGTGTGCCTCTCTGTCCCTCCATGCCCTCTAGAAATTTTGAACGCATTGACTGCTTTCAACCCTATCTGACAGCATGCTGGTGATATCAATTTCCAACAAGCTCAATGAAATGGGCAGCTGATTGGAAAGGCTTTGAGTGCCCTCCATTGAGAGAGCAGCTACAGAACAAAAGTACAATTTATTGAACACCAGAGACTCCATATGGGAGTGTATGAAAGATAATGTACCAATATACCACAAATGGGAAAAGCTTGGCAAGATCCTGCCCTTTCGTAGAATCATAGAATGGTTCGGTTTGGAAGAGACCTTAAAGATCATAGGTACCCCAGTCATCAGTATCTAAACATAAATGTGTAGGAAAGCAGGGTTTCTCCACCCTGGCACTCACAGAACAAGTTTCCTTTTAAATTTTTCACTGTAATTGCTTGCTACTCACCTGAGTGCTAAAATGTATCATAGGCCATGATTCTGCAGGGCCAAGCACTAATGGATCAGATGGCAGAGAAGAAGATTTAACATAACAATTTGGATGTAATGTGCTGTGCTGATCTATATATTGATAATAAAAACCACATTTTTCTTCTGTTGGCACATAAAGATGCTTTTCATCTAGCATCCCAAGTGCCTTATTATTTTGCTCCCTTCTTTGCTTTACATGGTAGATTCCTTGCACTTTACATGTCCTCTGTCCACCCACAAGACTTGGTGGAAAGCTAATCCACCAAGTCCACCCTGCCTTGGTCTCCTTCCCACCTCCCTGGTGGGTTGATTCACCTTCGGGGGAACACAGGGGCCGAGACCACCGCTGCATCCCCTGGGTATGAACTGCTGACCTTCAGGGCGCAGCTCTGCCCAGGTGGGACCAGGCCACTGAGCTATAAATCTTCCAGGGTTGTCTCTTCAATGTGGGTCTGCGCAACACCTACCATATCTGCCCTGTACAATATCTAGCACAGAAAAGGTCTAAAAACAGTCTCTAGATGCTGCTGTAGAAGCATCTACATCATGCTCAGTGAGGGCTTTAGGACTGACCTCCCTGGCAGGCATGGGGTTGCTTGCACTGGTAGGGAATATTGGAGACAGCATCCTGCCTGAGTTATTTTAAGCACTGTTCTTGCCCTTCCATCTCACTTGGCAGCAAACCTGCCCAAAGATCACTCACGAGCTTGGCCTCATGTTTGGGGGGATCTGTGGAGGCTGTGAGGTTTTGAACGAGAAGGCTCTGCAGCCACATGGGGGTAGTTGCCACAGAAAAGTTGCACTGGTAGGACCAAAAGGAAAAATAAGATCACTAAACCATGTGTGGACGCATCCCATAGGAGTTTATAGGAACTGAAAGGTTTTTTAAAACTGCACAAGAATGCTTTTATTTCCATAAAATACTGTAATTCCAAGAAACAACACTTTATTTGGGTGTCCTTTTAGTGTAAGAGCTGATTTAAAAACTAAGGTTGTGCCTGTGTGGAAAATTTGAACAAGAAGTTTTTTCTTTTTATTTGCACTACAGTCTTCACTGGAAAACTCTGTCTCAACCGAAAAATTAAAGATGCGTGCTCACATGCACATACATACATACACAAAACTAAAAAAAAAACCCGCCCAAACCCATTCTTTTGGCTTTCACCCAAAATATTTCACCATGAGATTGGTTAGATTTTCAGAGAATACTGGCATCCGCAGGCCTCCTGCAGAGCTGAGCTAAAATCACAGTTTTCAGCCGACACAGTGTTCTGAACCAGTGTTTTCCATCAGCCCCAGTTACTGGGTGTGATTGCCCAAGGACGGGCGGCACAGCGCTCTGCCCACACTCAGCTGCCGTGGAAGCAGAGGAGGTGGCTAGTGGTCCTTTATCCATCACGCACTAAGAACAGCCAAGGACAGCAATGCAGCAGGAACCCGGGGTTCAGCTCTTTCTTACACAAAGGGGCCCTCACAGGCTTCTCCTCATTTGTCATTAATCAGTTACTATTGCCCATCCACCCCGCACGTAACACTGGTTTACCTCATCCTTGAGGAGTGTTTCTGCTTTGCTTCTGCTGATGTTCTTATTGTACCACCTGAAAACATCAAAAGACTCCAAGTCAGCGTTTTTAGGCTGGTAAAGCTTCTGCTGAAAAGCCTCTGAATCGTCCCCAGCGCCAGCGATGAGACATTATGTGGGGTAGGGACATTGGAGGCTTGTAGCTTCTGTAACAAATCCAGGGCACTCAGAGGTACAAGAAAAACAGAGGCACAACTTACTCATATATTTGCAGATTCTCGGGTGATTTTTCCGCCAGGTAGCTACTTGGCACGTAGCCTTCGTGCCTGTTAAAATGCGACATGGCGTGAGCGCGCTAGACAGACAGGATTTTCTCTGCAAATGTGGGAGTCAGCCTTGAAAGATTTGCTTGCTCTTTGCATGATAGAAGTGCTGATTGTTATGCATTTATTAAGGTAACTGGAGAAGGAAACAACTGATTGCACTTTGAAACTTGGAGAGTTTCACATTTATTTTCCCCTACGTGTACAACAGTGAATATCAGCCTGAGCTAAAGGACTGTTTATTTTTTTTTAAATTAACTTTCAGATCCTTTTCTTTATCTTCCTGAATACAAGCAACATCAGAGAGAAGAAAGTTACCATAAATAACCTTCCATCACTTTTTTCCTCTATATCAGAGGATGCTTCACAAGCGTTATACTAGAGGCCAGCATATAAACATATATGGAAGAACATACATGTTCTTGGAAGAACAAATTGCATTTAGAAAGGATTTGTAAGTTGGCTGTTGAAAAGGGACTTACCCATTCTTATCTTGAATCAGCCACCAATGTTCCTCAGAGCTGTCAATCACATAATATTCCTCGTTATATTGTAACGTCAGCTCCTGCGGGTTCTGGGCTTCATAGTCATATATGGCTATGACTACAGCTTCCTTTGGATCTAGCAACAATTTCTGCACAAATTAGGCAAAAGGCTCATCATACTCATATTCATATTCATAAAAAACAATGGCACACTCTCTAAAAGGATGTTTCCCTGGCCGCACTTGTGTCCTCGGGGTTCAAAAGCCTCAAAGCTAGGAAAGCCTCCCAGGGCGTCTAAGGGGGTAAGGTGGCAACATGAGAATTTTTAACACTTTCAAACAATGAATTTCATATAAAAAATTCAGTTGCACAGAAAATAGTTATCTACTCCTTCTTAGGGAGGGGTTACCTCTGTTTGATGTATTCTTCACAAATGTTTCCTAAACTCCTCTTAAAAGGCTCCGGTGATAAAATCTCCATGGGCTGTCTGTGGGCCCCAACAGGGACTGTCCCAATGCCCTGCTGCCCTCCAGTAGGGCACCGAGCCCTAACAAGCACCCTTCTTCTCCCTTCTTATTAAATAAGCCAGCGATGTTTTGTCCCATCCACAAATGGGTTGGGAAAATTACTTCATTCCTCTGCACAGCAGCTTTTCTCACATCTCTCCTACTTCCCCAGTTTCCTTTTCTATAGATTGAAGAAAAAAAACACCTGAAAGCTATTTGTGAAACCAAGCTGTCTTTGCAGGACTGAGCCTAACTTGAGTGGGATGCTGCTGATTTATAGCTTATGAAAAAAAATATGGAAAGGAAAAAGAAAAGCCCAGGGAATGTTAGGTGATATGCTAGGTCACTGCACTGTGATGAACCTTAGTAAGGAATTTTCACCACTGCTAGTTAAATACACGGGGCACTAATGGCAGTTTAGCATGCCTCGCTGCACTCACCCAGTTGTCTTCAGGAGTGGGAGGGAGAGGCTTCTTTGAGGCTGAAATGAAATAAAGAAAGATAATTTGAAGCAGATCTGGACAAAACCAGGGGAGAAACCATCAAGGTAATGAACTGGTAAAGGTGATACAAAACCAGTGAATAGCAAGCCCTGAGCTTTTAGAGTAAGGCATGTCAACAGCCAGCACCTCCACAGTGGCTCTCAGCCACACAGCATGGGTTTGAAACTGGGGTACAGACTACTTAAGGAATCACCCAAGGGAAAAATGTCTTGCGTGAAGAATGACCAACTGCTTATATGCTTTTTCAGGAGACAAAGTAAAGATTACGCTTGGCCATTGAAACCACAGAGGAAATATGGTTAGGACCAAATAGGACACACGGGATTGAATGCATATGTCTCAAGAAAGTTGTTGTTATTATGGCTCATTGACTGAGCACAGCTGATCAAGTTCTTAGTTCTCCATCTCATTCTAAGGACAGCACCAAGCATCGCACAGAGGAAAATGTTAATTCAAAACAAAGAATGCCATATATAATTAAAGATAAGCCAGAGCATCCCAAGAAGCCAGCTGCGTGTCTCTTGATGGAAATGTAACACAATATTCTTTGGTGTTCTGTACAAGACAGAGTCAATTCTTTTGGGTTTTTTACCTAGGAATAAAAATTTTCAAGGTCAGGCTGGTCTTAACAAATCCCATACCATTTTTGGTGGGGTCATACTCCACACAGCCAGCTGCCATCTTCTCTGTCTGAGCACAGCATCTCCACTTGCCATCTATCCAAAAATCTGGATGACACTTTGAAACCAAACTGTTGTTGTTTTTGGTTTCTGGGAAATGTTAGGAGAAGAAAAAGGAAGGGGGAAATTAATTTATTTGCATTCACATCAACTCTGAAAGACATCTAGAACTGATTGGAAATAATCTGCGCTTTAAAGAAGCTGCTTATTATTTTCAAACCAAGCTTTGGTGAATATTATCAGCATCCTCTGTCAATGTTTTCCTTTCTCTTGAAAGGAGTGAATGCCACCATCAATGTGGAGGAACAGCCTTCTTGCTGGTGATGGAGCCAATACCTCTCCACTGCAGAACAGAATCCTACCAAAGTGGTGCTCTCTTTAAATTGATAAACACCAACGCCACAGAAGGAAGGTCTCATAAAGAGAAATAAAACGTGGCAGTCCATATACTGATGATTCCCACAAAGGAGGGGAATAACTCTTTGCAAGAGTAAGTGCGTGAACTTAATAATATCTCAGTCAGGCACAGTGTTTTCAGAGTGAACAATACAGCAGCTTGTGTTATAAAGCAGGAAAAAGCTATTACAGAAGCCTGGTGCAATTTTCATGTAACACTTTCCTTATGTCAAGTATTATGCTCCATTTCTGCCTGCAGTGTTTAGTTATTGTGCCTTCACTTCAGAATCATTGCAGCAAACCACAGCACAATTCAGGAGGTGAACAGGAAACAAAAGCCACCCGCAAAAATGTTTCTTAATAATTACGATTCTCTAAGAAGGTTGTCATCTAAGCAAAAAAAATCTATTAATAAGACCTGAAAAATCTTCTACCCAGAAAAGAATAATTTCTAAAAAAAAAATCCTCATCTCTCCAGGAATAAGAAAGCTCAAATTACAGAAACATGTTAACAGTTTATCCTAGAAAGAGACAGATAAAGCATTCCATCTCCAAATGTTCCACTGCTGCTCAAAACACACCCACCAAATTTACAAGCAATTTGATTTTATAACCTCATTCCCCATTACCGCTTTGCATACATAGATACGAGACACTGATTCCTCTTGCACATTTTCTCATCATTGTAGCTTATGAGAAAACTCTCTGGGATAAGTAACTTCAACAGTTAGGTGGGGACAGGGGTTTCATTACCTTCCTTCAGTGTAAAGACCCATCTCTGCCGGCTCTCGCGATTGGGTGCAAATACGTAGAGTATGTAGTTATCGTGGACGATCTGGAGAGGGCAATAAACAAGGAGCCAGCCATTACAGACAATCCCAGATACGCTGGGCACGAAGGAATCACTGAAGGAAAGAGATAGCCGCCCTTGTACCAATAAATTGCACGCAAAATGATGCTGTGGGGAAGCAGAGGAACAGGGCATTCAGAAGCATCTCTTAACCTCATTGACTTTTGATTATTTAAAATGGAGTAGAAGCCCTGATCAAGAAAGAATTCTAGACAAGCAATGCTTTAGATCAATTTTATGCTATTAAGAAATGCCCATGAAATCAATGGAGATGTAGCAATTTCAATCTGCCGAGGATTCAGCCCATTACTTGCTGAGTGCAGTTTAGTCTTTAAAGCATCTCTGGGGAAATGGCATCTGTTTCTTAGCAGTTTCTTGTAAGGTACCTTCACTTAAGATCTAAGAGACAAATTTAGCTTTTCTTGTGTCAGTATAAATCTCAAGCAACTCCCTGGAGATTATTTGGATTACTATTATTCTTCAAAGTTTTTAATAGCTTTCACGGGGATTATAGAGGGGAAATAAGAAGCCGGAGCAGATGAAAAATACTGTTTTCATCAACTTGGCCTTAATGACAAACTAAGGAAGAGAAATACAGAACGTTTGTGAAGTTTCAGACTGGGGAGTAAAATCATCACAAGAACTGAAATTACTCAGAAACTGAATCGGATGACTACATTTGGGCCTAAAATTGGATGTAACACATAACCTGTATTTCTTTTCTAATATTTATCTCAACAATTTAATGCCAAATGGGACCTGGTCTCTTTGATGCACAGATGCTTTGAAAAACGTTGACCACTGTCTATAATGAGGTGTTTGTACAAGACAGCATCTGTTTTTTAAAGTTTCTCCAGGGGTGTAGATGAGGCAATGTTGATTATTGTTTAAAGAACAGGAAACATTTGCTATCTCTTGGCCTGAAGCCCTTGCAGGCATACAGAGACAGCCATGTGTGACTCAGCTGCTTTGCATGCTACAGAGAGATAAATTATAACCTCTTTTACAAAAAATATAAATAGGGGAGGAATAATTGCCACTCATTTAAAGCCACTCCTGTTGATGTTATTGTTAAGTCTGTGTAAAGTTTTGACAATCTAAGGCAGATTTTGAAATAGGTAGTAAGCAGATCTTCAAAACACGTAGCCATGAGCATGCACAACTGCAGAAAATCACTCATTTCATGCCTTTCTGCAAGGGGCTTACTTGTCAGATGAGCCACACAAACCCAAAAAGCTACTGCTGGTTCCACAGAAGATTTACAGCTGGATGCAGCCAAGATGTTAAAAAAAAAAACCCAGCCAGACAATATAATTTTACAAAATACCACAAAACTGACTGTAGGACAAAATTCAGATGTGCTACAAGCAGGAGCCATTACCACAACCTCGGTGAAGCACTGTCCATCATGACTGGTCCACTGTTACCATCCCACCAGTACTGGCCACTTTATTTTCCTGTTCCTACAATCATTGGAGATGTGGAGATACAGATTGGAAAATTCAGACCCAGAACAAACAGATCTGAGCATTTGTTCCTTCTCTAGTCCCTGTTCACTGAAGTTAAGAGCAGTTGAGGTTCCCCCACCAAGCTTTTTCCCAGCCAGGCAGCTCCTACCCAGCCCTGGTTAAGGGCTTTGCTGTTGGGCTGCTCAATGAGAGCCATTTGCAAGGTACGACAGCAACTTCTGCTGCTTCTGAAAGCCCATAAATGAGGCCATAACGCTCTGATCCTCTGGTTTCTTGATCTTCTAGTTTCTCATTATGCACCAACACAGCAACATTTTCTAATATTCCAGGACAATTTTTAATGGTCCTGGCTAGGGACAACCCCCAGCTGGAGGGAGGTTTCTCACCCAACCTAGTTCGGGAAATTATTTCCTCCCCCTTCTCAAATCTCTTCAAGGTAACATTTTCCAAGGCTCAGACTACAGCATGGTGGATATACAATTTTACTGTTCAGATGAAGACATTAGAAAAGACTCTACAAGCTACTTCATGATTTGCAGAATGGCAGTACCAAGCTAAACCTCTGAATTGATGTTGGTTTTGAGATAACAAGAATGGGGGTGGGGGAGAAATCTGGCTTTATGGTTGTCTTTTTTCTTTCTATAAAGTTATCTACATTTTTAACTTTTATCGTGTACATGGGTCACAATCATTAGCTTTCCTTTGCAAGTCTGAGTCCAGATAATTCACTCTTTTAAAGCCTTCTGTGAACAGAGATGACCCTGTATTGGCTGAAATCCACAAACTGTAATTATTAAGAAAAATACTGTCACCAATATGGTAAAATTCTGATAAATGGCAGCACGGGGAATAACATAATAAACAGGGAATTTGTGTTGCAATAACTGAGTATTCTGTGGCATTTCTGTTTACATGACAATGTAAATGTATCTTATACGTATTCATAATGAACACTAGACAGTGCGTTGCTCATCCCAGAGCTAGCACTGGCTGCCTCTTGGTCGTTAAGCCATCTCATCACTAAAAGCCTTCTCTGTTCTGGTCTGGCATAGTGTCCCTAACACGTCACACTCACCAGTGTCTGATGCAAAGGCCACTGAATGGGTTTAGTTTCAGCATCACACAGGTAAATTGGCCAAAACCCTGTGTGGATTCCCCGTGTGAGAGATGGGCTTTCTCTGAACATGAGTTAGTGGGATGGATAACTGAATATTGTGTTAAACATGGGATAGGATTAGAAGCTCCAGTGATCCTTTCCAGTTTAACACCAATGACTGTAGGAGTTTATGGGTCTTGTAATAACACTCGGTCTCTGATTTCCCAGTTCATTTCAAACCTCGATCTGCTTTTTCTTCCTTTGTTGTTATTCACCCTGGTGTTGGGTTCATTAACGGCTGCACTGTGAGGGAGAAGTTGATTGAGATCCTAGATGAAGTGATATCTCTGTCAGTATGGCCAATGGACAGACTCACCTGGAAAGGATATTTATACTGACAGGGAATGATGATGTCACTTTTCACAATTTCCACACATTTGATCCTGGAAAGTTCCACAGAACCCTTCAAAGTCCTTTTTTTCTAAAAGATAGAGAAAATCACTTGGTTAATGTTAATGATTGTGGATTAAGTGAATAATTAGACAAGACTGTCATGTCCACAGGAGATTTAATTTTAATGGAGCAGAAGCAAATTAACTGATTATGTAAGACATTTAAAAGTATAAAGAATCATTCTTATATATGGCCCCTCTATATGGATAGCACATACACATACATGTATGCTCATACATATATTTCAACTCAGCACATGGATTCTTAGAGAACTGGTCAAAAGCTTTGGTTGCAATTCAGGTTATCTTTTTTCTTCCAACAAAATGAAACGCCTTTTTAGCCAGAAAGAACTCTTTTCATGAAACATTCAGTTTACTGACACTCCTGATTCACATTGAAAGGCTATAAACCAAAAAATATTTAATTTAAAAAAATATTTGCCGTCTGAGAATTTCAAAACTAAGCATTTTATCTAAAATGTAACATTTTTACTGCATCTATTTTTCCAAGAAACAAAACACTTCTCTGGTTTTGTTCTGTCTGGGTTTTTTAGCTGAGGAAAAAAAAAATCAACAGTAAATTTTGAAATAAATAATATCCTCAAAAACTTGCTGACAAAACGATTTTTCTGGCAGCCTCCGCTGCGTTATTATTCATCATATACCAGAGACCTAGATAACAGAATGGGTGGGTAGGAAAGGGTAAGGAAAAAGGAGACACCCAAGCATCCCAACCACCTGGGTGCACCCTGTGTCCCACCGAACCCTCGCCCAGCAACTCCTCGGCAGATGGCACCCAGCTTTTGCGAGAGTGGGGTGAGGTGGACACGGGCACGTGGCCGGTGGGAGCTGAGCTAAGGCTGGTGCACACTTCTGAAGGATTCACTACAAAAGTGTTTGCTCTTCGGAGACAAACTGGTTTCCTGTTTTGATTCGTTTTCAGTAGGGATTAAGCACTAGCTGTCTCCCAGCGCAGCTTTGCGACAACGTGACGGAAATTGGTGAGATTTAAGAAGCCCCAAAAACACTTGCAAAATATTCTGTTTTTCAAAAAACACAGGCGACTGTCAATGGGAGAGAGCATGAACTTCAGTGAATGTGTTATACCTGTCGCAGGTTATTATTCAGAGACATAGCCAGATTTCGGCAACTTCCCTGCCCTCCCTCGGACCCCCAACCCAACCCTTTATGTCCTCCACCCTCCAGCTCCCTCTTCCCCTTGCTCCCCACGTCACCATGGCCCTGCAGCTCTCCCCTGCTGGCAGCGGCCGTCACCAGGGCAAGGTCCCTGCCCCTCTGCACGGCACCCTGTGCCCACCCTCACTGCCGCTCCATTGCTACCTCCCGTCAATAAATGTAGACTGAAACAGGGAAGCAGCTGATGGCACTGGGGACGGGGTGAGGTTCGCCACAGTGCGCTGTCAAACAGAGAGGCCCCAAGGCTCCTCAAGCCTTATTCTTGCACAACTGGCTGGGAACTTTGCCTTTTGTATACCTGGACTTGAGGAAAAAGAGGGAAGTTTCTAGTGTGGTCTCACGTTGCTTTTGCAGAACCTTGTTGTGTGTATTTGGTTTTTGTATTTGTATCTGCTTGTAGTTCAACCAGCACCTCTCCTGTAGACAACATCTGCCTACAGAGCTCCATGGGGTGGAGTGGGGGTTTTTTTAATATCAATAAACCCAAGGCTGTAAAGCTCCCCCAAATGTAAATACCAATTAACTTTTAAGAGTATTGCCAAGCCTTAGGAGGCCTTACTGTACCCCATTTTGACCATGTATTTTCTTTCATTCTTGTCTATTCACTTCTTTCTTTCAGACTTGCCTTCCTCTGTCTCCGCAACCTCCTCTATCATTTGTTCTGCCCCTGGGAATTCTACCCCTTCCATGAGACACAAAGCCATTTATTTCCTATAAAAAGCTTGAATTTTGCTAGCGTTGAACCCTCCTTCATCTTATTCCTTTGAAGTCCCAGGGCTTAACCACACGCACTCCTCCTCTGAGGCTTTTGCAAGCGATGCTCTTCCAGTCACACACTCTTGCTCTTTCACTGCAGGCTGCTTTTTGGTGATACCTTTCCAGACTTTGCTGAAAGACAGGGTCCAGCCTTCTCAAAGAGCTTTGTGCAGTTGTCCCGCAGCTCTCATCACCTACTGTGCTCCTTTTAATCATGTAACTTCAGCAACGGAAGCTCCTCATAATCTCACATCGCAGTGCAATGTCAGGGTGCGTCTCACAGCCAGGGCATTGCCCGGCAGATCCTTGGCAGATGGGATTTGCTGATAGAAAGCAATTACAGTCCCGCAGCAGCACAAACAACTGGAATTACCACTCACAAACCAAGCATTACCCAGAAACTGGGCTGGAAGCTAAACATATCCCTGCTTTTGTGATGCCTGACGGCACTTTAATCCAACAAAAGCAACTGGGTCACTGGGAAGGGAGTGGAGAGGAAAAGCCTCTTAAAAATGGTCTCCAAAAACCTCAGAGACTTGTTCCTAAAAGGGCTAGACAAAACATGCTGACAAATCTCCATTTCTTGTTTTCAGTCTGCCCAGAGTATAATGAAGTAGACGTTTTAGCTGGCCGGTCAGAAAAAACATCAATGGTCTTACTGTGCAGTGCGTGTGGGAAGATAACCAAGACATGCTGCTGTCCCACAAGAAGTACAGCATGCTGCAGATCAGTCTGTCCTGGTTTACTTCTTTTGGTCTGTTATTTGCAATATGTCAATTCCAGGAAGGAGAGACAACAGCTCCGAATGGAGCCGGGTGCATCACAAGCCTATTATGGTCATCTTTGGTATTTCACCTCTTCTTGCCACACAGCTCCAGCAGCTCTTTTACTGATTAATCCTTTATTTTGTGCCTACTGCATAAACTAGGTGACCACAATGGTCCCTATTTGCCTTAGATACTGGGACAATTGACTATGGGACGATTGACATAGCCCTGCCCTGCAACACAAGAAGGCATCTCACCGTGCTTGCTTGGGCAATGAGCCACCTGGCATTTATCACATGCTAAGACTACGCAATCACC
The DNA here is from genome assembly GCA_013400135.1 of Rhinoptilus africanus. Lineage (NCBI taxonomy): Eukaryota > Metazoa > Chordata > Aves > Charadriiformes > Glareolidae > Rhinoptilus > Rhinoptilus africanus. The sequence goes on from VXBO01005138.1 coordinate 819,392, forward strand.
ACCAGCGCTATTCACTCATGCCACGGCAGCTTGGCCACCCCACAAAACGAATCACTTTTGCCCAGTTCATGGTGTGGGGCAGGGGAAGGAGCGGGGATGTGGAGCCCATGGCGGGAGGGCAGTGAGCCGTCAGCGGCCGCTGCAGGTGACATAGATCTGCGCCATGAGCACACTTCCTGACCGCGGCTCTGCACCCTCCGGCTTCGTGAATGCCTAAGATCTTGTAAGATACAGGGCTGTGCAGTCTGAGAAATTTGCTACTTACTGGCTAACACTTTGCTGTTGCTTATTTGCGAAGCCCATTCATCAAATGCGCTGCACCGAGCATTTAGGCTGCAGGTCCTTCGGTGGATGCTTAAATGTTTTGCTGAACCCCACTGTTTTCACTGAAGGGCCCTACCAAAAAAGCCAGCCACCAGTCGTGGAAGCAGAGGGAAGGGAGGGAGTCCAAGTGCTAGGGAGAGGTAAGGCAAGGATGGGCAGAGAATCTCAGGGAGCACGGGAAGAGAGAGCAGACGGCATTTTCTGTCAGGCAGAAAGGCAGCATGCCATGTTTCATAAAGCCATCTTCGTTCAAAAGTTGTATAAGGACTTATCGTTTCTTTTCTGCTGGTGAGGGGAGAACCAAGCGATTAAGATTCATGCAGCCCCAAATGCCTCAGCAGCAGTCACTACCAAGGGCTCTCCACCCTGCAGCTGGGCTCTCCTTGCCCCACACCAGTGGGTGTTTGCCTTCCCCGCTCCACCTCCCTGTGCCTCAGCCCCATCGCCTGCGTGTCCCTTCCATTGCTATGCCGTCCACTCTGCTCAGCCCAGCCAGGCACCTCGCAGCAGAAAGGAATATGGTCCCCTTTGTAGCCCAGCTGTGTCCCACCTTGGATATGGAGTTCTTCCTCCTGCCACAAGGTCCATCCATGAGCCAACATTTGCCCGCTGCTCCCCTATTGCAGCTGGACATTTTCCCTTGGTAGGAGGGTAGGGGAAAGCTAAGTTACAGCTGCAGTGGAGCAAGGTAGGAAATTCCAGTCCTCTGTAAGCTCAACCGCAAAAACATTTCCGTCACTAAAAGCATTTAATGACCTTCTCTGTAGCATCAGGGTTTTTTGGTAAGAATCTGAGCCAAAGTTTATTCCCTGTTTTCACCTATTGTCTTGACTAGAAGGAACCATTCTTTATTGGTGATTAAGTGCATGAGAGGTCTTTGCCTTGGACCTTGGCATGACTTGCTTGTCCCGTGTCACCTGCTCCCTGTCCCTCTGCTCTGTCTGGGCTCATGTGCAGCCTGGACAGAGGCAGAAACTGATTTGGGGGGTTCTTACTCTGTGGGCTTGAGGTGGTGAAACCAAACCAGTTTTTTTCCAGTGCTATATACAGTGCCTTGGGAACGGGCAGGGAGAAAAAAAGTGAAAAAGCAAAAGCTTTGAATTCTACACGCCACTAGAATAAAGTGTAGGCAAGTGTGAAGAGGGGCTTGCGTGCACACTGAAGTATTTTTAGAGTGGCAGTAGCTGGCAAGAGCAGCGCCTTCAACATCTACTGCAGGCGCTGGGCTTAAGAGGGCTACCATACCGCTGCAGAGGGCTTGTACTTGCACAGCAAACGCTCTCCAGGCCCCCATCCACAGCTCGCACTAGTGACAGGGTAACCACACGCAGTAACAACAGATTAGTGGTAGCAATAATATGACTTAACCATATGATACTGCTGTCACCTGTGGCTTTGTGCTGCTGGATTCTGAAGTGTGGTATATGAGAGATGAAGGGGGAAGAGAGATGGGGGATTAGAGAGATGGGGGCTGACCTCCCTGGGGACAAGGGATAGGACAAGAGGAAACGGGTTCAAGTTATGTCAGGGCAGGTTTAGATTGGATATCAGGGAACATTTTTTCACCGAAAGGGTTATTAAACATTGGCACAGGCTGCCCAGGGAGGGGGTGGATTCCCCATCCCTGGAGGTGTTTAAGAAAAGGGTAGATGAGGTACTGAGGGACATGGTTTAGAAGTGGTTTTTGTCAGGGCAGGTTAATGGTTGGACTTGATGATCTTAAAGGTCCCTTCCAACCTCACCGATTCCATGATTCTATGATTCTATGCTATGTGCACCACGGTGTGATGGAGAGGTCAAAATCGGCTCGGGAGAGGGTATGAGTTAGTTTTGGAGGACAGAGGCAATGCAGCTGCCCTGAGGCAGTGACTGAATGCAGGTAGAACTTCACGTGTGCCTTTTCATCAGTTTTTTTTCATAAAAATCAACTTCCCTCCCAAAAGTTGGTAAAAAATGCTCAGCTTCCATCTGTGTTGCTCTCCTTTGCCTGTCAACAAGTTGCACTTTCATACAGAGAAGTGGATTTACTGACTCCAAATTTACCATAGCCATATGTATTAAAGCTGTACCTGAGCTATTAAAATATCATTTTATGGAGAATATGAGTACGCGGCCTCAAGGCAAGAGGCACCATTACAGGTTTAACCACTGGTAGGAAATAAATGGGTCAATGAACAGACCGCTCCAACAGACCTGTCTGTCTCTTCGCAGACAGATTAATATCAACGTGAAGCAGAACCGTTGTGCAAGGTGTAACACCTTCCAACAGCGGAGAGCTCAGCTTGATGTGGTTTGGTGAACATCATCTTTTTAAATGAGTGACATGTTACTGCCTTTCAGGTATGACTTTCTTCAGGCCTTGCTGAGCTTCTGCAGTAAGCTGGAAAGGAATTTTTTAATTTGCTGAGTTGCCCAAATCTGCTTATGCCTATGGTGTTGCAGAGTCTCCAGTTTATTTGCTACTTAAACTGTGGGTCTCGCATAGTCACGTGCTGGTGCTGAGATAGCAATTAAGAAGAACACAGAAAATAGTAACTAGGAGTTTATGAGGTATCACTGGAACAAGATGGACTTATTTTTAATGGCAATTCTCCTGCTACGGTATTTTTCCACTGACCAAAAGACTCGAGCATGAACTTGAACCTCCTTGAACCCTGTGTTGATACAGTTATTTTCTATCCCTTATCATATCCCTTATCTATACATTGTGGTATGTGCTATTTTTATCATTAATAGTTAGGATATTAAGAACTGTTGATTGCTGGATTGATAGAAATTTCGCCTGAACTCCAGCACTGTTTGATATTCTGGGAGTTCTCTCTCTTATTAGGAGAAATGAAACAATTTAAACAATTTTTAAATGAAATTTGAAACCTAAATTGAGCAATTTGAATTTTAAAAGAAGTTTAAAGAAAGTAATTTTGCATTTCCTGACAATACTAAGTCCTTGAAAGAAATATCAGAAAGAGGTGATAATTGATAATAGTGGGATTCTCAGTAGAGCTCTGACTGTTGTGTTATGCTTTAATATCTCCAATATACTTGGAAGTATTGCATTTGATATTTAAATCCCTAAGTGAATCTGCTCAGTTTACATGTCTGTCATGACTATTCTGTCCTCCTACTTGAATTAAAAACAAATGAAATTGTTTTACAGATGTTTTCACATCTAAAAAACATTAAAGTGTTTTAGAGGTGGGCATGCCCTGGATGCAGAGTGCACTGAATTGTGTTGAAAGACAAAATCAGCGGCAATCAGTGCCTAATATGCCTCCATTCACCTAAGCAGCAGAGATGGAGAAGCACACCTAGGGGTCTGGGGAGGCGGCTGGAGGGCTGTGTCTGCTTCACTGCTGAAACTCACCCATGGGCACTCCCCTGCAGCTCTCAGTCGCTGACGACTATTGCAGTTGCAGCCACTAACTTCTTTTTACCACGTTTCCAGGGACCCACAAAGATCTCTTCAGTCGCACCCTCACCTGGAGCACAGGACATGGGAATAGATCTAACAAACAAAGCTGAATCACAGCAGGTTCCTACATCAGAAAGTATTTCATCTGCCTGCGATACAGAATCACAGAATGGTTTGGGTTGGAAGGGACCTTAAAGATCATCTAGTTCCAACCCCCTGCCCTGGGCAGGGACAGCATTTTTCTCTTGGCCCATCACAGGGCCTCACACATCTGCAAGAGCCCAATATTTTCACTGAACTCCTATTTTAAGATATGATAAAGCCACTTCCAATGTTGACATTGTCTCAGGTGCCGTCTGAGATGATTATCAAGGTGCACATTGCTGCTATCAGCGCAAGTGGTTTGACAAGAAAATCAGTGTCACTATCAAGAAACAGAAGACAAAAAAGGAAGATTCTTGGCCTTCAAATGAGCTTTCTAATATGATGGAAATAAGTCTTTTATGTTACAGAAAAGCATATGGAACAACTACTGAATACTATATTAGTTTCTTCAAAACTATTCTTGATGAGCAGACTGAGAGAAAGAATGGATTGCTGTGAATGCAAAACTAGATGAAAGAAGGGAAGCTAAATTAAATTGAATAAATGCCATTATTTTTTCTTTTAAAAAAGTATAAGCTGTAAGGTTAAAAAAAAAATTGGTCAGAAAGGATGAAAGAGTATAAAGCAACAGGCAGGCATTGCAACAATATCACAATGCTGATTGCAAGGTAAAGCAAAGACAGGCACTGGAAGCAAAAATGGCCACAGTAGAAAAGCCTAATAAAAGCTAACTATTAGTCATATTAGGAGGAATTCCTTCCTTTTTAAAGATATAAAAAGCATGGGTTGAAAATTTTTCTGCATCCTTGATGTTCTCTGACAGAAGAAAAGATCTGAGCTTTGTACTTTAAAGAAGATGGAAGTATGTGTCATTTGCTGGGAAGACACTGCTCAGACTCAATTAAAAAAAAATCTTGAAAGACCAACAAATACCTAGTAGGAGGAGCAGAACCAAGTATGCACAGAAAATGCAAAAAGAAAATAATTAGAATCAAATTCTGGAAGATAAAATGAGTTATTCCAGCAAAAAAAGGAGCTATTTTTTATTGCCAGACTCTACCACCTATTTGTAGAGTTAGAAAGGCCATAGACACCAGACAGAACAACCCACATTTTGCTTAAACCAATCTTGTCTAGACAATATCACCACCCTGAACCACGCCACAGAAGTCAGGAACGAGAACTCAAATACGCGGGAACTTTGTAAATATCCAGAAAAGCATTTGATAAGATGCATCAGAATAGGTTGCCCAAAGACATGAAATCTCTGTCCTTGGCTTTCCAGCAGTGGCTAGTCAATGCCACGGACAACTTGTTCTAGTGTTGGCGATAATCCTGCTCTGAATGTTGATCTAATGCTGGCCCCGTGCATGAATTCCGACTAAATGGATTTAAGAAGTGCCCTCCATCCAGTTCTGCCATGATTCTAGGATTTCATGATAGAAATGGGGCTCACTGTGGCAAATTATATAAACTTAATCTTTCCTCAACTCCAGTAATACAATTCAGATTATTTAAAAACCCCCACATTTTAAATTCACAGAGGTGTACTAGAGGATTCATTTAACATTAGGCGCAGCTTTGTACCTTGTCTCCTCCTTATTTAAGGTTGTATTAATTTTATTACATAAAAATGCACTGAAACAGGTGTGATGTAGACAGATGCCAAGCCTGGCTTTTTTGTGGGTGATATGTGTATTATTAATAAATTAGTTGGAGATATGCATCAGCAGACAGATGGTATTGCAAATTCTGGCAAGAAAAAAGAACTTGTTAATAAAAACATGACAGGTTATGACGACATCTACTCAGATATGTATTTATTTGGAAGGTAGTCTTTAAAACCATAATTAAATTAACTTTAGACGAGAATTATAGCTTCATGAATGTTAAGGTATTCAGAATACACAAAGCAATGAGAAATGGTATGAACGGTCACTCTAATTAACAGGAACACCAAACTGGAGGTCTTTAGAAGAAAAGTCTTAATCTGTTTACATTAGAGTCTTGGGGAACAAAACAAGTCTTTCCAGGGCAGGATGGACAAGTGGATTCTGTGTAGAATCATCAAGGTAAAATGGACTGCTGGACTGAGGAACAAAGTGTTGCTTTTGTTACCGTGGGTAGCGGGACTGTTGCAAGTAACCCTACATGTAGATAATGCAACAGAAGCAGCTGAAGCATTTTTAGGATGCTGATAAAAGGCTTTTCACTCAAGTGTATTCCTTTGTTCTCCTGGAACAAGAGACTGAAAGCAAATTTCAAGACACATTAAAGTGCCATCTTTATATCTGAATATCAAAGATCTGAATGAAAGCGCCCGGGACAAGGCTACCTCATGCTATGTGACCTCTTGAGCATCTGACCAGTGTAGGAAGAATAGTGCTGATGTAAATGAAAAAGGAACTCGATCCTTTTCTGTGTGCTCCTTTCATTGCTGCCTTTAAAAGCTGGACTAAGAATAGCCCATGAGAGCACGAATATATGAAATTTAAAAATATTTATGTGCGTGGACTTTCCAGGTGTTAAGGGCAACTTTCTCAGCCCTGAAATACTTCTTATAATGCCTATATAGGGCAAGATGCCTATTTTTGAAGAGGGAAAATTGTGGCGTAGGGACATGGAGCGCTTCTCTGTAGTTGATCCAGACAGACCCAAGCACTCTCCACAGGTCTGAGCTGTGCCAAGAGGAGCAGCTCTGATGCAGAGATCATGTAATGGTAATGGTGTGGTACCAGCCCAGAAGACAGTGGTCTATTCACTAAGCGTGGCATCAGCCTCAGACATCTGTGCCACTTGTAGACTACAGCCATCTTGAAATACAGGGAGAGATGCTTGTTTCTGGCTGTCCCCGTCCAGGTAGGAATGTGATATGCTGAAAACTATGTAAGAACCCGTACTTAGTGTCTGAAATACTAAACTATCTCTCTTCACTCTCCTGTCTGCTAACCTGAAGGATTTACCAACAACCATAAGCCATTAGGGGAATGGATATAGGAATGGATATAGGTAACTCACCAGATGAAGTGTTTTTGCCAAGTAAGGACATTTGAAACTCTGTCCTAGACACCTCTCCCAAGGGATTCACTTGTCTGCTTCTTCTGCAGTACAGCAAGTGTACTGGCACCCTGCGAGTATTGCATAGCGTCCTCACTGTTGGTTACTCTGGTGAGGATGAAACTCATTGAAAGAGTTAAAATGATTACTCCCATGTGCTCCTTTACTCACACACACAGTAGCTATAAAATCAGACCCTGGAAACAAAGGATTTTTGCCCGTGGAATTGATTTGCATGTTATAATAAAGGCACTTCTGATGCATTTTAGTAGAGATGGGGGCTGAATACACGTGCCTGTTATCAGGGCTGTGCTTTATGTTAAGACAGCCCTGCTTTGTGCACTGCGTAATGAATTCCAGAAAACACAGCTTCTTATTGTTGTTACTTATTGAGGGCTCATTATCCTAATGAGATACATAAATATCTTTCATTAACATTAACGTGGTTGTGTGCTTGGCCCCAGCAGAGAGCAGTGCTTTCTCTCTAGCTGTGGCCCTTACGATGAAAATGCTATTACAGTTACCGCAAAAATTTGCCTTTATGATGTTGGTTGTCTGGAGAGCTTTTGGTATCATTTACAGAATTATCCCTGTATCCCTTTGACCTGTTTATTTCATTGCTTTGGACTGCTACAATAAATGTTTAAACATCTTCTTATACCCACAGCGTCAAAATGCAGAGAAAGGGACTGGGTGTTAACTCTGTTAGATACAGGCAAACATGTAAGCCTGGGCTTAGTGCATAAGTATATGCTTTACTTTAAGCCACCTGATTGAAATACGTGGGGCTTCTCAAAGCGTTAAGCAGTTTGCCAATTGTTTTACCTGACTTTATGCACAGGCTTCTGTTACTGACGGGCAGATACTGTATGGGATTGAACTCCCGGTGCAGTAAGCCACTGGACAGGTTGGGGAGGGAATTCTTAAAGAAACGCATTGAAAACACTTACAGCAAATATCCACAGAGATTTCCCTTGAGAAATATATAATTAAAAAGCCAAGACAGTTGCTGGCCCTACCTGTATGGTGCAGTACGTGTGCCTAGGGATGCTCCCCATTGCTGCAGCCAGCTGGCAGAGAACAGCAATGTCCTTACCACTTTGCCCTAGACCTCCAGAGCAGGGGGACCACACGTGAACTGCCGGCTGGCAATGGTGACAGCCTGTGCTAAGCCCTGCCAGCCCCACAAATTCCCTGAGAGAGTCCCCACGGAGCAGAGCCAAACCTGTGCCAGGGCCTGCGGTACAGAATGAGCACAACAGACCATCGATTCTAACCCCTGCGCACGCTCCCCACTCCTGGCTCACTCACAGGGATGAGCATAGCCCATGTGTCGGGCAGGTACCATAATTTTTCCTTGAGGCTGTGACCTCCATTGCTGGGCGTTCACGCCATTCTCAGCACATGCATGGGCTGCCCTAAGCTTTCCTCTCCAGAACAGCAATGACCTGACCATATGGAGGTCTCACCGGGGTGGTCTACTTTTAGGGGAGATCACCGAAGAGGCTGAGGATTGGTTCTGGCAGTATTTCATAGGACAAACTCTTTTCTCCCCATTTCATAGGAAGTTCTTCTATTCATGTAACAACCTGATTTTGACCATTTGTGTCAGAAAAAAATCAGCATTTCATGGCAAATCAGCCCTGCAATTACAGATATACCCACCATCCATCAAATGCGTATCAGGGCCTAAAGTTACATGTGTGTTTACGCATAATTGTCTACACATATCTTATGTGTCCATGTTTATAATAGATAATATATGGCATAAAGTAGACAATATACCAAACTCTAATCTGGCCTAATTGACCCTTAGGAAGACTAGGGGATAAAATTTCCAAAGCCACTCACAGAGCTTGTGAAATCTATGCCCCACTGAAAGTCACCGAGTCAGATTTTCCGAATTCTTTCAGTGTCTAAAGATGCCAAGAGACACCTACTGCAATTCCGCAAAAGTATCTAGGCAAAGTGCATGTTGAATTCATCTCAAGTCCACCAAGACTCAGAAAGTACCAAAGAAAATGATTTGTAAAGATGTCTCTAAATACCTACAGCAGAATCACTTAGCTGCTTTTGAAAATTTTACCCAGAGTAATTAAGTGGAATAGTTATAATGGACTTTAAAATCTTAATGGCATTTGAAAGATAGTTTGGATAGCAGTCAAAGAGAGTCGCAACCCAAATCTAGGCACAGTATGCAGCAATAAATATTCTCCTATTTAAATATGGAGGTAAGAGATACACAAACTATGAAATAAAAGTAAGAAAAACATTCTGTTGGGCACACTTAAGAGAAAGAACTTGCAAGTAAAAATGACTGTTAACTCTTAAATCCAACCTGAACTGTATTGTGATACAATAGAAGGGCACATCATACTTTACTTTTTTTAGCATGTGTTCAGTTTTAACTTAATTTTATGCAACTGAGCAAGATCAGATGGTCTGAAGTTGCCAATGCTGGATAGCAAGGCAACATGATCCCCAGTGCTGGTCTGCGTACGGTAACGGTGCCTAAAGATAATGGATTAACAGCATGTTCGGTGACTGTTACAAAACAAGCAATATTATTTAAAACTGTAATGAGGCTCAGCAAACATCCAGCTAAATAGAAGAGGGAAATAATTCTCACTTCACTAGAACACTTAGCACAATGGGGTGCACAGGCTGAGTTCTAATTTTCTTCATATTTAGCAAATCAGGGAAATGCAGGCTTGGGAAAATAATGCCAAGTCTGAGGACGGATGTCATCATCACATCCCTTCTGAAGCTGACTCTGAAGACTTGACCTGTTACGAATGGCAACTGAGTTAGTCATAAAACGTAAGACCAGTCTCTACCAGCCATCGGTCTGCTGCCCTGAAGAAAAGAATGAGGGAGTGAAGATCTGTGGATGACCTTCTTCACAGATGTAGTTAGGGTACACTCGTGAACTTCGCAATACACCGCTCCAGGTCACCCCTGTGCCCATGTGAACTGCCAGGCAGCTGTTACACACACCGGTTACAACAGCCTATGCTAAATTCCTACAACAAAACTAGATCCTTTCTATAAAAAAGCCGTGTAGTCTTATTCCTCCATGCACACCAAATGCCAATTGACCAGAAGCTCTAGATAACCCGTTTGACCGTTCCACAATTTTCAGTGAATGGTGCTGTAGTAAGAACCAGAAATGTTAATAAAATTTAACAAAGATCACCCTTCCCTCAATTAGCATCCTTCCCTTCCTTTAAGAAATTTTATCCTTCCCTCCATTACTCTATTATGAGAGAGAAAATGGCTGACGTACCCCATGGCGATGTTCATAGTAAGCCAACTTGGATTTGGTTAAGACAAAGAAGCGCACTTTAAAGTTGGAGGGTGAAGTCCTTCTCTTCTGCTGGGATTTTTTGATCAGCAGTTCCTCCAGGAGCACAGAGTTATTCATGGCTGAGCCAAAAATGGCCCTCTCCCAAGGACAGGGGATGTCTGCCCTACGCGCTGAGCATCCGTCCAAGAAAGAGACACAAGAAGGAAGACAGTTAATTAAAAAAAAAAGAAAAAAAAAAGGTATTCAAAAGGCAGCGTAGGTGCTTTGAGCTTTATCTTCCCATCTACAGCAAAGCTTCCTTTCTGTCAAACCATAACCACATCCTCTCTGAAGTCATAAAACGAACAGCACATGTCGAAATATACGCTAAGGTAAATGTTGTGGAAAAAATAACATTTGAGGGACATTCAGTAGATATGAGTCAATGATTAAGGATTAATTAAAAAGAGGTGTGGCATGATTAAGCATCTGTCTCCTACTCGCCCATTCAGTACATAAACGCACACGTTGAACGTGGATGTACAGGATGAGTGTCTCTCCCGTACTTTTAGAAGTAGGTCATGCATCCATATTTCTTTTTTGAAGGAACGATGCCTTCCCATTTAGAGTATTTAACAGTTGGTGGTGTGTCTCGGAGATTTCATACAGCTTATTTTGAGGAAGTTTCCTCATAACACGAGGAACATGTTGTATAACATGACATGAAAGTTCCTACTATGTCAGCAAAGAAAATGATATCCAGGATATACTTGTATAAGAAATGATAAATATTTGTAGTCATTAAATATTTAAACTGAAAGCAAACAGTTACAATAACTGATAACTAATTAATTATCATTGGTTGCTATTTACTGATTACTGACTGCTTCAGGTGCAGTCTAATGAGTCTGTGGCTGGATGTTCCAGGCGGTGCAGGCAGGACATGCGCCCCGTGGATGCCACCAAGACCAGTGAAATCAGCAGTGAAGCGAGCACAAACATCAAACCAAGCCCAACTGGTTTCCTCGTGATTTCAGGGCACCATTCAGGGCAGTCTGCACCAGGATAAATATAGAAATAATAAAAAAAAAATAATGTGTACCTAATGCGCTCAGTACAACACCACTGTTATATTTTAAAACAAATGCAATTTATTTTTTCTGCTCTTCCGTTTAGTATTTAGTTAATTTTTTATTAGTGATGTGTAAGTCTTGCTGATGCTGTTGAGGATTGGAGAGATGGAGTCTGGTGGAATGTGGGATAACTGCAAGATAAGTATTTTCATTAATTAGGTATTTTTGAAAATTATTTCAATCTAAATCATTTACTAATGCTGACTTTGGGATTTAGTTTAATAGCTCCCTATTGCTGATATATTTTTAGAGTTGTTTTCAAGCTCCAAAGAAGATACATTATTTTAAATTCAGTTCATGAGAAAAAAATAATCTGAACAAAGTATCAGAATTGTAAACTCTGTTTAAATGAAGATTTGGATTTAATAGGGCAGTTGGTGGACAGACTTGGGAACCATATTTCTCAACAGAATGTATCGGTTATCCTTCCCCAAAAAAAGAGGTGGCATATCCCTTCCTTGCTGTTTTATATTTTATTGTTTAGACAGCATGTTCCAGGGATCATTAAACATTCCTTACTAATTTTGTTCAATGCTAATTAAGAACCTGAATTTGCCATAAAAATACAATTTAAAGATAGCACTTGATGTACAGATCTGTAAGAGAATTTGCTAAAGGCAATGCAGTATCATGGAACAGAAACAAGGACAAACAGAAGCTGTTGTGCAGTTGGTCCCTATGTGTGTGTATATATATATATATGTGGTGGTCTTGCCGAAGATGAGATATGGCATATATTGAAACATTCGTCATGCACAAGCCTAGCGAAGCCATGTTTCATTTCTTGGCAGAGTGACTGAGTTCCAAGGAACTCTTGTGGTTGAACAAGAAAGACGATGCAAGTCTGTGATCTCCTGAGAAATCGTCGCTGCTGCCAAAGGGGATTTCATGTCTATTTGTAGACTGGGATCAATACTCGCGCCAAATTTACCAGTTCTTCTACAAAACAGTTTGCCTCACTTAGATAAAAAAAAAAAAGCAGTCTGCTGGGAGTTTGCTAAAATTGCAGTCTGTGTAAACAGCAGCTATTTGGACACTTCCAGACCTTGCTTAGGTGCTCGCACTTATGAAATACAGGACCACTTTTGCCTGCACATAACTTTCCTCATGCTTGAGAATTTGCGGTTTAAATTATGCTCAGAGATCTTTTTCTTGCAGTTAATAAACCAAAATATGGACAGTACAGTGCCTTGACAAACTGTATGGACTTCACTCTGCTAGCGACAGTGAACCTCCCAAAAAAGGCTATTGATCTTAATAGCATTTTGCTTGATTTTTGTCAGTACAGATGAATTTATAACCACAGTTTGTAATGTTGTTGCATTTTTAGCCATGAATACTTATTCAGGACTATGTTATTCGTTCTAGTCTCTGCACTAACTGTAGTGTGTTAAGGACTTTCTGAAAAGTCTTTGTAGCTCAGGGGCCAAGGGGGGCTGCAGTCTGGTGGCAGAGGTGTACGTGTTGTCTTCTCAGAAAATCGAATATAAATAGAAATGCAAGGGTGTGACATTGCAGCTCAGCAGAAAAAGCAAGGCATACAGGACAGCAAAGAGATGAGACGCCAACATGCAGACCTCCGAGAGGAGCAACGCTGCTGGAGATGAGAGGATGTGGGGGGAGAAGAGATTCATCAAGGGTGGTAAGGAGCGAGGGGAGAGTGAAGAAATTCTTTGAAGGTAGTAACTGGCAGCTCGATTTCTTCATGAGATAAGAGATGAGTTAGCGGAGGGACATGAAGAGGGGAGCGATTTGATCAAATGTTCAGACAGGGGGCTTGGCAACTGCACTTCATATGGTGTAAACACAGTGTGATGCAATGCGTTGTAGAAGGTCTGACGGAAAACGGCTGTGAGGGTCAAGGCAAGAGAGAAATGGGGAGCAAACAAGATTTGGCTCTGCATGTGGGAGAACTGGACAGGCTGAGCTGCTGTGGAAGAGAAGGCACAGATGTGATACAACGCGTAGAAAGAAAGACACATGCAGTTGTAGGAAAATAATCACAGATTTTGGCCTGGAGTGATAGAGAATCCAGGAGTTATGTCAGAACTAGCAGGATTTAGCAGGTGAGATCAGTCAACCTGAGATTTCCAAGGTGAGTTCAAGCTAATGATGGGCCAGCTAAGATATTAGACAGGGGGAAAAGTAAGAATGATGAGAGGGAAGGAAACAAGTCAAGACAGCCAGATTTAGGTGCCACTGACATAGACACAAGGGCTGATTTCAGTGAGATAATTATTTCAGTTTTGCAATATCTTTATCAACTGATAACTCTTCACTGTTGAGCTGGGCAGGAAGGTAGGGACTGATGTATTAGATCTAAACCTTCATGTTCCTTTTTCACTTTAATCCCAAACCCCATGTGTAGCAAGCACACAAATATTTGAGCGTAGCAAGCCAGAGTATGAATACTCTCTAAGTCTAATGAATATATAGCCAGATTGACATGTATATACAAAAACATATGGTCTAAGAATTGTGTTTAGTTATACATTTATGAGAGAGCAACCATCTTATGTGTATTTGAATTTTATTTAATTTCAAAGATCATGATTTCTTGTCCTATTTTTAAATAAAATTCTTTGTTGCCTTCAGGTCATCCACCTGAGTGCTAATAGGTTATAACCCTTTTAAACAAAGCCTTAGTCATTTAAGGGCTTNTTTCAGGTCATGAACTGTAGACATAAACCATATATCGTCATCCACCTGAGTGCTTATAGGTTATTACCCTTTTAAATAAAGCCTTAGTCATTTAAGGGCTTCAGGACCCTTTTATAGAAGAGTAGGAGATATATAGGTAGGTGTATATATATATATATAGTTAGGTAGAAATACCCTACTTGTCTAGGATCCAGTTGGCTCCAGAGATGGAAAATGTGAGGACAAATCTGTAGAGCTCCACATACAAGCTCCAAAGCCTTCCTGAAAGGGTTCCTGGGGTGAGCTGAACTATCCCACTACCACTGGTATCTCACTTCTGGAACCTGACCTTGTATGATGGTGCAGTGATGCACCGAAAGAATGAGCACACTCCTTTTCTTCAAGGCTTTTCTCATTGCTCTGTATTGCACAGTACAGAAATTCTTAATACAAAAGAGTTAAATGTAAGTGTCCTAAGTTTCTTAACCCCACTGTAAGTCTATCCTTTAAGAAGAGGAGACAAAACCTGATGAATTTTTTAGGTATCCTACGTCTTCTCTACTTAGGTGCCTTTCTAAAACCTGCTAGCATGTATCCTTTGACACTTTTCCATCCATATGAAGGAAAAAACTGAAATATTTTCAATTTTTCTGATTTAAGTTTGAGCAGCTGTGTGCACTACATAATCCTCTGTGCTGGGCAAGTAGAGGTTACAGATAAAGTTGTACTTATCAACTGTGGCCTCAGTGGGCTCCTTTTTTTCTTTTAATCACTTTTGTTCTTCCCTTGCTACCTCCCGCAAACTGGTCTTGTTCTGCTCTGAAAAATGTTATTTTAGGGATTGGATTTTTTCTTAGGGGATTTACCCAGATTATGCAGTTCACACTTTTATTACTGCAGACCGTGGAAATCTCCCCACCCGCACATCCTGCTCTGATACCAATGCTTATGTCCTGAAGGTGGCAGAGAAATTTATCAAGTTAAATATAGATAGTTTTTGTTTTTGTAAAAAAACAGACCGGAAGGCTGCAACTACATCTTCACTCTCATAAAACAACCTGTATACTTGTTTCATGTGTAATATTTGGGCCAGGTTCACTGCCTTGGTGCCAGCTCTTCCTTTTCACCAGCTGTTCAATATGATGATTATCGTTCAACTTCCAAGCTTCCAGAATTCAACCCATTTTGCTACTTAGCTTTTTTAGAGTGTGAGAAACTCTGTTGAGGTTACTCGGCTGTCTTGCTTCTTTGGCAGGTCATTATCACCCCAATAAACATGTCTCCAGTAGACCCAAAGAACAAGACAGAAAGCTGCACAAAAAGGGAAGAATTAGCCCGGTCTTTACGAGCCAGATGCATCCAGCTTTCCTCTAGGTCTTACAGCTGCACCTTTGAATCCGCTCACACTGCTCCCAGTGACCAAGGGAGTTGCTCTTGTCGAACCAGAGCAAGATTCTCCTGTGAACTGCTGGGAGCCCTGGGAAAGTAGCTGCCTTGTTCTGAGCATCTGCAAGGGGGATGTGGTGAATTATCCATGATGTGAATGCCTGCAGCGAATCACTCCCAGGCTCACTGACGTTGGCAGTAACATAGAGAACATGTTTTACACTGGTTAACTTGCACAGGGTTAGGACAGGCTCATCTGTGATGAAGGTACAAATAATCCATTGCTCAGCTGCTCTCTCTTAGGCAAAAGTGCAGAAAGGAAAACCTAGTTTCATCAGGTCACAGATAAACTGGGAATTAGCTTCATCTCTTTTTATTAGCCCCTGCCTATCATGGTGCCTCTCTCTTACTATTTCCTTCTGAAGACAAAGGCGTGACTTACGCTGCTGGCAAACCTGCAGTGCTGCAAATCCCGCAGTTTATCCCGGCAAAACAACAGGTTTGCAGCTGCCCAGGTTGCTGATGGGTGGATAGGGATTACTTCTTCATGGCATGCAGGCACATTTTTTTGAGACATGTTCATTTACAAGTTAGAATAGGCACAGATGAACGAGTAAAAACCCAGCATTAACATCTGCCTTTAAAATCGGGTAGGGCTGGTTGCTTCCAGAAACAACATTAAGACTATAAGCATAGGAAAAGTACTGGCTGATTCTATCAAAATGTGCCTGGATTTTAAGCCATGTCAGTTTATTAACCAGTAGTGAGGTATTTGTTTCATTACTAAATAACCACTCAGGTTCTGTGCTGAGATCTGAATCTGTTTAAATGTAGCAAGAAACAGTTCAACTGTCATGTGCGTTGAAGATCGGTGTGCCCTTATTTTTACATGACAAGCACATTAAACTTCTTTCCTGCATTTGTAGGTGCACCAATAGGCAGCAGCTGATATTTTAGCCTGAAGAGTCAGAAAGAAAAGGCAGCACAGCACTGCACTGCAAATTCATTAATTCCCAAAGCCACAGCAGGAGACAGGGAGACGGGAATTAACCACAGCAGATGGAGACGTAAAGCTTGCTTAAGTCCCCTTCACCCCCAACAGGCTCCTTTTCTTTTCCCCTCCTCCCTGGTATATCCTGCAACAAAGCCTATAACAATCACCAAAAAAGGAAATTCCTGAGCTTGATGCTTAACTAGGCTGTAAGATGTAACACTCAACCTAAACCCAACAACCAACTGGAACCGAGTTTCCTTTTGGGGTTATTTTTCAGACAATGTTGCGAAAAAACCCCACACTTCTATTTACTATTTGGAGTGCCATAGCAATCAAAAATGGAAGAAATATGTTCTAGCACAGAGGAGAATAGCTTTTTTCTAAGACCATGTATGAAAATGGGATTTGTATTTACTGTGCTTGTTCAATGCTTGGATTCAAGTTCCGCTAAAATAATTTAGCATACTGCAATGGCACGCACTGCTGCTGAATTAACAGCACTGGAATGCCTGATAATGAAACATGCCAATTTGCCTAAAATTAGTTATGAAGAAAAACAAAATAAACTTAGCTAAAGCAATAAATTAAGATGTTGTGTCTTTGAGGCAGAGAATGTCGTTGTACTGATTGCCCATCTGCTGAAGGGATGTCCAGGTTCATTCCCACAATTTGCAGATGGCTGTAGGAATTGTGATGAATTACCAGTAGTGGGCTCATGCTGGATAGCGTCCTTACTTCAGAAAAGAGCTGAAATGTAGCAGAAAGCAAATTGTAAAGTGCTATGCATGACACTCATCATCACCCTCAATTTCTCACTTGGAAGCACTGTCATCCATGGGTCTTCTGAGAATCAGCCATGCTACCAAGAGTGAAACTGAATCTCTTTTTTTTTTTTCTTTCATTAGTTGTTATGTCTTCTCTATCTTGGCCACTACATACAGACTGGGAAAATGACTCACGATCACAGAGATCATGTAAAAAACAAGTGCTTGGCCCCCTCACTGTTTTCTGCTTTTCGAAGTCACAGTATTTTACATCCTTGCTGCACAGTTCACTGAGTGCAAGGCAGTAGAGAATCAAGCTCAGCTCCTGTTAAAAGAATGTGAAATCAAAGCCTGGAAAGTCCAAAAACCCCAAAGATGCGTTAGTACCTCCTACCACATGGGTTTTCTCGTGCATCTCTGGAGGTGGTGCCTTTTATTCCTTGCCTGTATTTCAGGGTATGATGTAACAAGATGTTTTGAGACAAACGAAGAGCTTGCTGCCACAGAAACAAGGAGAACCGTTCTCTTCACCATCTCCCCAGCCTCCTCCCTTCCCTCTGCCTATGGCTCTCCTCTCTTAAAAGCTCGCCCTGATGCTCACTGGATAGTTAGCACAGTGAGTTGACTTAACTCACTAGAAGGCTAAAAACTTAAATCCACAAAATGTAGAGTCATGTTTTTTGTGGGGTTTGGGGTTACATCAGTTTACTTTGCAATCCAATGCCAGACGGTCATGGTACAAAGTAGAGATAAGAGAGGACTGTACAACCAGAAGCTGGGGGCTGGAGGAGCAGTGAAGGAAGAAAGGGGAGCAGCACCAGGAGGAGAGAGTAGCAGAGGAGGCTGAGGGAATAAGACCTCCCTTTCCAAAGCAGAAAACTGTTTAGTTGCAGTGTGGAACTGCTCCCGTGCCTGTATTAGAAAACCATGCGTTGAGTTCCATATTTATGTGCCTTGATAAGATCTGAATCTCTATCCTGGAATACTTTCACTTCTTCAAAATTATTATTTATGTGTGTTGAAGCAGTACTTAGAAATAACCACTATGTTAAAAAAAAAAAAAAAGCCTGATAGTGCCTGATTTTCTGCTCAGAACTCTTTAGATTCTCAACTGACAAGATCATCAGCTGATGAAAGAAGGCATGTGGTAAAGTATTCTGATTTTATGAATGAAGACTAAAGGTCTCTTAAACCCTCCTTAAATCCCAAAGGACCTTGTGGATTAGTATGAAGAGTTTGAATGACTGGTTTGTGTCAAACACCAAGCCTGTGGCATTGGAGACTACTAGAATCCCAGGTGAATGCCTGCACCCAAAGCACTCCTTCTCTCTGTGGAGACCATAAGTTCCATAGCTGTGGTAGGAAAATGGCGACTGGTGGCAACTTTTAAAACTTCTTCCTTTTTTAATGTTTTGGTTTGGTTTGGGTTTGTGGGTTTTGGTTTTTTTTTTTTAATTCTTGTCAAAATAATTAAAGCACACAAGATTTTAAAATATAGAATGAGCCCTGATCAATTTACTGTCATTTTTCCCTAAATCAAAATCTTAAGTCGTTACCAAATAGCAAGAGGCCTAGTTACTTAAAAAAACCTGGGGCCTAGTTACTTAAAAAAACCTGGGGCCTAGTTACTTTAAAGAAAAAAAAAAAATCCTTGAAAGCATAATTTAGGCCATATCCATACATATACATGGAAAAATAGCAAAGTATAATCACACTGATGACGTCAACCTGGGTGAATACAGAGAAAAGAAACAACCTTTAACTGAGACTAAGTAATGAAGAGATATGAGACTAAGAAACAATGCAGTCATTAATCAGCAACATTATGTAAAATGTGTAAATACTGTACAGCACGGCCAGAGAAGGCCCATTATCAATTTGATAATTCAGTCTGTGGATTTTGGTAATGGGCCTTCCTTCCTTCCTATGTGACAGACACTCGCTAAATCATCTGAGAACAAATGTCTCAAAGATGGTTGTTTCCTCCCCAAAATACACTTTGCTTACGAATAAAAAGAGATTAGTGTATTTTGCAGCCAGGGTTGTGCTCATTGTCCATTGTAGAGTATTGTTCGGAATATTTCAAAATTCAGATATTTGGTAAAATGTGAGCTGTAAATGGTTTTCAGGTTTTCTAGTCAAATAAACCTAAGTATTGTGTAGTTTCTTTGCACTGTTTGAGAAATAATTACGAAGATCCAGAGTAATTATCATTCAATCGAAGCTTTTCTTTTGGTGAAATGATCAATCTTGAAAAGCGAATCTGTAAATGATAGTGCATGTGCACGCAACGGGCCCCTGTCAGCCAAAGGCCACTGCTGCCATCTGCTGAGGAAGAGAGAAAATGGGACATAAACGGCCAAGCGTCAAAACCCCTTTTCCTGTTGGCCACTCCAGGGAGGAATCCCGGCAGAGGGGATGCCACCGAGCCCAGCTCCACATGGTGAAAAAACTTAAATCCACCATTTTTGCTTCGATTCCTAAAACAGCAACAAAAGAGAAACAAGGGAGCCCAGCTATTTGTTATAGTCTTTATGAGGCCAGGTTTAGTGTATCCAGCTGAAGGAACGATGCAAACACTTTCCAGGGCAACGCTTCCATTCCACGACCAAGGGGAGCGCCTGCCATTCTGACGCACGGGAGCTTACGCACTCCAGCCGCGCTGCGCACCGTCTACTAATTGATCACTGCGTAATTCACTGTTTAACGTGTAAGAGTCATGTCGGCAGACCCCGATGGAAATATATTCCTTCAAAGCAGTCCGTGCTTCCCCGCAGCGGGGACACAGACCCCGCCGCCTCTCTCCAAACGCCCCACGGCGCCCCCGGGCCTGCAAACGCCAGGCCGGCCGCTCCCCCCGCGACGGGCCTCTGGCCTTGCCACCTCAGGGGTGGCTTCTGCTAAGGGAGCCCCGCACCCTTGGGACACCCCCTGCCCCGCCTGGGCTGGGGGCTGACACGTCCAGGCGCAGGGCAGCGCCCTGACAGGCTCATACCACGGCGGCACCCACCGCCCCGCCCGCCATGGCA
>VXBO01005138.1:840714-933147 GCA_013400135.1 Rhinoptilus africanus
CCGGGCGGCGGCTGTGGACGCGGTGCGCCAGGCCGCATCCTCCCCGGAGGGTGGCGCTTGCCCGCTGCCGGGCTGCGCGGGTTCCCGGCTGGCGGGGCGTGGTGGTAGCGGGCCAGGCCTCTGCTAGGGAAGGGGTCTCCTGTCTCAGTTTACAGGCTGGGCTTTGATGGTTCGAGGAATGCATGCTTCATGCGCTTCTAGAGAAGTTAATCCTGCTAAAAGTATTCCTTAGTGAAAAGTTAACACCGATTTATTTGTGTGTTTTCTGTATTCTACACAGTGAGATGGCTTGCTTCTGGCTCATTTTCTCACAGCCAACTCTGTTATATTGCCTTTGTTTCTATTTTTTTGACAAAGTTGTCACACAAGTTGTTTAACATCTATTTCTTGGGGCATTCCATAGGTATTTTCGTCTGGTGAAAATGGGTGAACCTCAGCAAGTGAGTGCCCTTCCTCCACCTCCAATGCAATATATAAAAGAATATACTGATGAAAATATCCGTAAAGGCCTGGCTCCGAAGCCACCTCCACCTGTGAAAGACAGTTATATGATGTTTGGTAATCAGTTTCAATGTGATGATCTGATTATTCGACCCTTGGAGAGCCAGGGTATTGAACGGTTACATCCCATGCAGTTTGATCACAAGAAGGAATTAAGAAAACTTAATATGTCTATCCTGGTCAACTTTTTGGACCTCTTGGATATCTTGATAAGGAGTCCAGGAAGTATAAAGCGAGAGGAGAAACTGGAGGACTTGAAACTGCTTTTTGTTCATGTGCATCATCTTATAAACGAGTATCGCCCTCACCAGGCTCGGGAGACACTGAGAGTCATGATGGAGGTGCAGAAACGTCAGCGTTTGGAAACAGCAGAGCGATTTCAGAAGCACTTAGAGCGAGTTGTAGAGATGATTCAGAACTGCCTGGCTTCTTTGCCTGATGATCTGCCTCATTCAGAGGGAGGACTGAGAGTGAAAGTGGAACCAATGGATCCTGATGATGGCACCAACTGTATTGGACAGAGCGAAAAGCAGAGAGAGCGCTCTGGTGGCACGAGAGATCAGGTTTTAGACAAAGATGCGGCTATGTGTAGCATTATAGATGAAATGACATGAAGAAAACACTGTTTTCTGTTAGCTCACCACAGTGAGAAGCAGAATGGGTTCTGAGGGTATATATTGTGTTTTGGTTTGCTGTTGTGCAAGCAGACAAAGCATTTAATGTACACCTGTTGGAGGTTATGGGTGACTAGGCAGATGAAAATGTTTAATACTTTGTGAGCGGTGTGTTTATTGGTAGAAACAAACAAACAAACAAGGTATACTTTTGTGAAATGTATCATATGAGGTTGTAGCCACAGATTAAAGTTAGCTTTTTTTTCATTTGTCACTTTCTACTCTTTTGGATATGCTTATTTTTAATTGCTTTATAGTGTGGAAGCAAGTAAGGGGTCTGACTGAAAGAAATTGCACTTGACAGTTCCTCCATTTCAAATAAGTGCTAGCTGTTTACAATTTCAGGGTCCTTTCAGGAATGTGTAATTCAATATTAAAAATAAAATTTGTCTCAAGTCTGCAAAATCCGTTCCTTTCTAGTTTTGTAGTGTTATACCTGTACTAAAGAGAAACTAAGAATTCCTTTATTACAGATGTAATGTAGTATAATTTGCCTTATAGAGACATGCTGTCAGGAATCTCAACAACTAAATGAATTAAAATTAGTTGGATTCTAATTTTCTGAGATGTAAATCAACCATTTTTGAGCTTACAAAAACACCTTTTTTGGTTTTTTGCACATACATGCTTAAACTAACTTACATTTCCTCCATAGTAAATACATCCGCGTGAAGTGAATCATTTTGCAGTGCAGATGCTTTGTATTTGCCTTTTGGGTGGGCTCTGCATTTTTCTCAAAGGAGAGTCTGGTTGGATAATTAGCCTTTATACTAACTGAGAACTTTTGAGTTGGAAAGAACCTGAAGTATTCCATGAAGCAGAAGCCATATCAACCATGTTTTAAGACTTGGATCAAATTCCCATAGCAAGAGGAAGAGAGTGATTTGATAGCGAAGAAGTGGCTTCTTTACTCAGCCCTTCCTGTCAGGGAAATCCTACTTCCAGCTTTTTGCCACATAACACTGTAATATGTATGTTTTCCAAAGTGGGTACAGCAGCTAAACCAGGTGAACTTTATGGGTGAGGGAACTTGTCCAAACTCTGTTTTTAAACTGTGATTTAACAAGCTATATCTCTTTTTCATTTGACAATTCTGTTTTCAGAAGTGTTACTTACGTGTGCAGGCAAAAGCGTTTAGCTGTTGGGTGGTGGGGATTGAGCTCAGTGCAGATAAAGATGAACTGAAGCGAGTTTATGACTCATTGGAGAACATCATCTGCTATTTTAAGTGCAGGTGGCATCATAAGTAACACTAAAAAAATAGAAACATGGTGAGTAATTTTACAAATTTAACACTTTTGTCTTTATTCAACCACCACTTTTTCCTTCCTTCTCCCCAGACTAGGTCTAAATTGTAGGTAACTTGTAGGTAACTGAAACAGTTGCAAGTGAGCAGAATTAATTTGGAATCTACTTTGCAGATGTTGTTCCATGTGGAAGATAGGAGGAAACATTTAGTGCCTCCTGGATGAGCGAGATTGTGCACTGTGGAACTACGGTTTGTCATGGACGTTTTAACTTTCTTCAAAAAGAACCATCAGTGCTTTGTAGATTTTAATCTAATTTTTATGCTTTTGATAAAGTCATAGGCCTGGGTACCATAGTTTCAAAATACTGCAGAAGCTGGGTGCTAGCAGCAACTGACAATTGCAATGAACTTCTGTGAAACCATTAAAGTAAACGGGGATCATGTAATTTAAAAAAATACCTAAGGCTGCTTTCACTTTCCAAAAAGTTTCACAAATAAGTTTTTTATGCTAGATTAATTTTTTTCTATGTTTAAGGCAAACCCTTAGAAAGCTGTGGGAGGCTTCCTGGGCTTTTTCAGCCAAAACAATGACTTTTCCCTCCTTTATCAGGTCAAAGCAATGATAGTTTTCCCTTTTTCTGTTACAACTTTGTTTTTGGGAAAACAACAGACTGTAGCTGCAGTGAAAGCAGTGCTTGGTCTAGGGAAACAGAGGTTGCACATTTCGTAGGACGATGTCTCTCAATGACTAGCAAATTTGGTTATAAATATCTTCTGTACTGTGTTAACCTGCTCCTGATGATGAGATTTTTCCTTACCTCACCAAGTCCTGATTTTATTTTTGGATGTAATAACATTTAAGTATTCTGCCCCTGAAACGCTAATGTATACAATATGTGTTGGATTATAAATACCTTGTGAAACCTGATGAGATGAAGTTAACATCGTGTTAAGCAACATTTTGTTGGATGTTTTCTTAATTAAAAAAAAAAGGAAGGAAAAGAAAAAAGCCCAGCCCTTCTATTACAGTATCTGGACAAGCACAGGGATAACAGCAGTACAGTTACTTGAAAAGCTCCAAAAGTTTCTTGATGCAGAGAAGCTGTGTCACCAGTGGACGAAAAGTGAAAGTTTGTTGCTTTGATCATCTAGGGGGAAAAGAAAAAAAGCTTTTTAATGATACAGCTTTAAAACAGTACAATGAAGAGATATTTCCATCAATGCTTTAAACTTATTTCAATATGTTATGGTTTAGTTTGGTTTTGTTTTCACAAAGTATGATCTGACTATATGCTCGACTGGTACGACTATGTGCAGCGACTTAGAAGAAGATGATGTTAGCCCCTTTTCTACAGAAATGGTCCTCATTTCTTGCACAAACGAAAAACAGAACTTGGAAAACAGGCATATAGAAACTCGGAAATGATGTCAAGGCATTCCCTGTGGTCTGTATTTGAGATGAAATCCGAAGCAAGTGGGTTAACTGTTGCCCTGTAGCTCTCACATTCTCTCACTGGGTGACCAGAATGGCTTTCCTGGTTTGCCTGAACTCCTGCAGACTGTCATATGAGCAAGCCAACCTGGGTGAAGTGAGCAGTATGGGCTCAGGCAGAGCTCTGGGGTAACATTCCTTATCTTCTCGTCCTATTCACTTATTTCAGAGTTCAGCTGTGGCCCATGCAGAGAAGGAATCCACGTGGGCCCACACACACCATATGTCATTGCAGGTTACTGGCAGAAGGGATGTGTCCTGGTCTGCAGATGGATGTTCGTCACACGCTGAACCACCAAGAGGAGTTCCTCAGCTGGTGCCATGTGCTGTGGTGGATGTGGTCAGCCGCCTTCTGCCAGAGCCAGGTCGCTCTGCCTTTTCCGTTTGTGCAGAGCAGTTTCAGGATCCTGCTATTAATGATCAGAATTGTTCCTGTAGCAGCTATCTGCAGTTTCCTGTTTCCCTGGAAACCAGAGGAGTGAAGAGGAAGCATTGTCGTAAGAGTCCTGCTTCAGCCACTACATACAAAATTCCCCTTTTCTCCCTCCTCTTCTCAGCTCTTTCCTACAGGTATGTTGTTAGTGTTTTGTCCCTTGGCTACTTCAATCCCTGGGGTTTTTTGTCCACTTAAACTCACTTTAGTGACTCTGATCTCCCGTAAGGTAGTCAGTGCAGACAGCTCTGTTGGTTCCCACTCTAGCCTAATGTGTGGTTTTGGAAGCATTTCTACTGTTTATTGATAAAAAGTAACTCCTTACAACTTAATTTTGTCTGGATAAAACAGCGTAAAGTAGATTAGTTGCTTCAGCAAAGAACGTTTGCTGGCCCTAGATCGAATGCACTTGATCACAGCTACAGTTCTAGTCCAAACAACAGAAAAAGGCAAGATGTCCTCCAGAAAAGTTAGGTTGTCCGGGGACAGGGAAAGTGGCCGGGGAACACCAGTTCCCAAAAGCTGCATTTCAGCAACGTTTTGTCAAAGTGACCCTTGAGCCTGGGACAACATGGTTTCTACACTACTCTTAAAGTGACCTCTGTATTCTGTGTGTGTTAATTTATATTACAAAAGGTCAGATGCATAGAGAATATTTAGGAGTTGGTAAAAGGCTGCAACTCTTTTAGGCTACAACTGTGTAACAGTAGGGCAGACTTCCAATACTACCAAATTATAGCCTACAAAGAAAATAGCATTTGTCTAAAGATGCTCTGAGCTGCTTCTAAGTATTAGAACTAGAAACTCATGATTAAATGCTTGAGTAATTCTTCCTAGGAATCTGTTATTTTGCCAAGTCCTCTCGGTTTACCACAGTCTGTTACATATCCTATGTAATCTGTTACCCAAATTTATCTGCTCTGGCAAAAAAAAGGTGTGGGAAGCAGTATGGGGCAGTGGATTACTGACAGTTGTGTCAGCTCGGTGGTGCTAGCAGCTTTATCTACTGGGATCAAGCAGATCTGGGAAAAACGAGAAGTAGATTTCTGAAGTGCTGCTAAGTATTTTAGCCTTTCAGTCAAACCACAGTCAGCAAGTGTTCAGCTGTGTGCGCTGCCAGCAGCGGCGACTAACAGGCTAACCACAGGAAAGGCAATCCGGATTAGACTAAAAGGCATTCTCAGCTGTGTCTGAAGATGACGTACTACCAAGTAAAACCAGAAGTGTGCGAACAAGATAAGTTTTCTTGAACGCTGATGCCCAAAGGGCGAACAGGAGTGTTGTTCCTCGTCTGCAGCTACAATGTTGTCTTACTTTTCCATGAACTGGATTCTTCTGATCCTGTTTACAGGTAACTAAGCGGGCCTAGAGGAATAGGTGGATCGAGGTAACATACCTCAATGTTTTGAGAGTAGCAAAGAGAGATATCTAATGTTACAACGGGAAGAGTGGCCACACGACGCAGAAACTCCAGGTTTGTGTTATGAATAGAACTTTATCACAGCGGCTTAGTAGCCTTCTCATGGCATCATCTCCTTTTTAAAACAAAATGATGTTGAGGGTATGATGGTTTTAAAGATGCTGCTTCTTGGGCTGTCTGCTAGTCTTATTAGTGAATGATCTTCTGTGGTTTTTTTTTAGATAATGATGATCAGAGATGAGCAGAGAACTTTAAATCATTTTAGAAAAGATGTAAACTAAGGGTATTTCACTTCAACATGCTTTGTGAAGGTGAATGCTTAGGAAGACAGGGGAAAAAATTCAGCTGTAGCTTCTGGTGTTTTGTAGCCAAGATGAAATTTTATTGGGACAAATTGATAATTTCTTTTTTTTTTTATTCTGAGACAGCAATCCTCCTAGGAAAACACTGTTAAAAGCAATAGCATGGAAAACAACAGGTTGCAGAGTGGTACTAGTATGGGCAGCAAATTTGGTGGCAGAATACGTTCAGTAGAAAGAAAAAGGTATTACAGATATTATTTCCTCTAGTTCTTTATAAAGCCTTTTATGATGAGATTTATTTAGAGCTTGCTTTTTGATATTAAATAAAATACAATATTTTCAGTGATTAGTTTCTAGTATGCTATTGTGGCAAAGTCTCTCAATGCAGACTTATTTTTAACTGTAATAGCTTAGGTTAGGAAAATAGCTGACCTGGGGAAACCAGCTTTTTCACAAGGGGCAATTGCAATCGAACTATACCATGCACGAGGTCCACTGGTGCATGTTGGGGAACCGGCCTCGAGGAGCTCCCTTCCTAATTATAGACTGGGCTAGACTTTTAATAGAGATAATCTGGTGCCTGTCCTTGCTGCAGAGAATTTTATCCATGAAATGTTATTACGAATAGACCAAAATATTTACTCATGTGATCCTGTGTTACTGAATATGATAAGAAGTGCGTAGTGGTAAATACATGGCAGACCGTTTTCTTTGAAGTACAGGCAGACAGAATGTGCACCTTGGAAGCCCCACTGCGTAACCTGTTCGAAGAAGGTGGTTACAGGATGGCTTTGACTGGATCACCAGAGCACCAATGATTTTTGCCTGGCACTTAATACAGCTTTTATTAAAACCTTCTACAGGGAATATTGACTGGAGTGGTCTAAATACAGCAAAAGAAATTATCTCACTGTATGCACGGGCTACTGGCTGCTAGGTCTCACTGTTTTGACTTGAATAGCGTGAAACATGAAAGATGACTTTTACTGGGAACCAAACAAATTAGAAACTGCGTAAGAATGTGGGAAGAAAATAAGGTAGTGAAAGAAGAACGTATAAAATTTCTCCAAAAAACTCTGAAATATCTCTCCTGATAGGAATAGGCAAAATCAGGTATTAGGCGAGAAGAAAGGAAATGTGTTCAGCAGTGATCATTCTGATGGAACCTAACGTTTAGTGGCTTTTTAATGAAAAGGAGAGAGAGTTTCCCATGATAGTTTTAGTGAAAGTCTTACCGTTCCCTCATGTGTGGCTTGGATTAAATCTGGACTAAGATAAAAGATAAAGAGCTAACAGACTGGACATGGTTAAAGAGAAGCCACCAAGTTGTGCAGGTGCAAACTCTGTTCTCTCTTCACCTCTCTGCCTACTTGCAGAGGCTGCAGAAAGCGTGTTTCTTCATTCTCTGGCTAGAGATGCATTCTGAACAGATCTCTGGCCCGATCATTATCCCTCACCGCGCCAGTCCTGCTGGGATTCACATCTATTTGTGGAAAACTCGATCCAGCAATGCCTGGTGGTGTTTGCGTGATGGGAGGTATCAGGTCATGCGAGATGCATGAGAAGCTTCCACTTGCATGCACTGTGCTCGACAGCTACGTTTGTCTTTCCTTCTGCAGGGCCCACAGTATCGGGATCACTTGTGAAAGGAAAGGTTGGTCAGAATATCACTGTGCCCTGCTTTTACAGTGTTAGGAGCGAACAAGACATCACATCAATGTGCTGGGGTCGTGGCAAGTGCCCTGCTTCAAAATGTTATCAGCCAATTATCTGGACAGATGGACGGAAGGTGACACAGCGGTCCGACAGCAGGTATATTTTGAAAGGGGACCTGATGATGGGCGACGTCTCCCTCACGATCGTCAACGCTGTGGAAGCTGACAGCGGGACA
Organism: Rhinoptilus africanus; assembly: GCA_013400135.1. Classification (NCBI taxonomy): domain Eukaryota; kingdom Metazoa; phylum Chordata; class Aves; order Charadriiformes; family Glareolidae; genus Rhinoptilus; species Rhinoptilus africanus. The sequence continues at coordinate 848,677 of VXBO01005138.1, forward strand.
TACTGCTGCCGTGTGGAGATCTCAGGGTGGTTCAATGATCAGATAAGTAATCACAACGTTGTGGTAGAGAAAGGTGAGTGCAGAGACGCTTTCTTGTGTCAGTACTTTTGTGGGAAATCTGCTGTTGAGTCTGGATTTCAAAACTTCTGGTGTAAATGATTTCTATAATAATTCACAGAACTGATCTTAGGACTTTGCAGATCTGCTGTTAGTGCTGTTTAAATTAAGCTGTCTTTGGCATTGTTGTAATCCCAGCATGGTCACTGCAATTAAAAAAAGGACATGGTGCTTTGTTTCATGATGCATGGCACTACTGAGCTTTCTTAGAACTGCTAGTTGAAGAATTTAAGAGAAAGGGCAGCATAGATTCTTAGAATAGTTAGAGTTGGAAGGAACCTTAAAAATTATCTAGTTCGACGCCCCTGCCCTGGGCAGGGACCCCTCCCACCAGACCAGGTTGCTCCAAGCCCTGTCCAGCCTGGCCTTGAACCCCTCCAGGGATGCGACATCCACAGCTTCTCTGGGCAACCAGTTCCAGTGTCCCCCCACCCTCAGAGTAAAGAATTTCTTCCTGATATCTAATAAAAATCTCCCCTCTTTCAGTTTAAAACCTCATCCTATCATTCCACTCCTGATAAAGAGTCCCTCCCCATCTTTCCTGTAGCCCTCTTTAGGCACTGTAAGGGGCTATAACGTCTCCCTGGAGCCTTCTCTTCTCCAGGCTGAACAATCCCAACTCTCTCAGCCTGTCTTCATATGAGAGGTGCTCCAGCCCTCTGAGCATCTTTGTGGCCTCCTCTGGACTTGCTCCAACAGGTCCATGTCTTTCCTGTGCTGAGGATTCCAGAGCGGGACACAGCACTGTGGGGGGGGTCTCACCAGAGTAGAATAGAGGGGCAAAATCACCTCCCTCGACCTACTGGCCACACTTCTTTTGATGTAGGGTATTTAATTCATCCAAAGCATTATCGTTGTACCCTTTTCATAGAAAACAGTGCTTCATTTTCCCTGCTTGTTTCTAGAGTAAAGCCCAGGGACACAAAATTTGTATAGGCATTTTTTTTTATCAACTCTTCCTTTGATTTTTTGTTTTTCTCTTGTTTGTAAAAAGCATGATAATATATGGAACAAGTGGCTGACAGATGTACTTGTGTAGCTGGTGCTAGCAAATTTTTATTATGGAAACATTTTCTCTTTTTCACTACATAAATGAACACCAAGGTTAATTATAATGTATATTGGTTTTGTTTTATTTTTTAACATCAGCTAGAATCTCTACTGCAAGTCCTCACACTTACACCTCTGAACAGACCTCAGGTAACTTTTGTCCAAGTATTAATCTCAACAGCCTATATAAGCTTTATTGCAAATGGGGATCTTGGGAAGGAAACAAAATGATAGATGATAGAAATTTCTTGGCTAAAATTTACTAAATGTTACCATAGAACCAGAGATCAGAACTTGGATTTAAATTCTGCCTGACATTATATAGAGTCCAACAGAAGGAACATGTATAGGTGGGAGGAAGTTTGCTTCCAGGTGTTATGTTTAAGTTGACGTTTTATTGGTGCTGCAAGCGTTGTTTTTCTTCTGGCTGTTGTTTTGGTATGTTGTTTTCTTTGTGGTACAAAATCTCACCTTTTCTTCTGGAAATGCATCCCATGAGCAGTAAACCACAAATTTTTAGGAGTTGGGTGTGCCCACTATTTAATAAATTTATTTCTATCTCTATAACATAGACCTGTTTTATTGGGCTATCTCAAAAGTGCACCTAATTTGAGGTCCTATCTCCAGCAGCAGTCAACAGCAGATGATTAAGGAGGATCGTAGAACCAGGGCAGTGATTTTCTGATACAGTGCTAAAATATTCTTCTCCCCTGGTATAATGTGTGTCTTGGAGGCTCCCCATGTCCTCTGTAGCCTGTGCTTATTTACTAATGCGAGGCTCCTCACTGTGGTGGAAGAGACAGTGAACAACTATTCCTCACTCTGTTTCCTCACTCCACTCACAAGTTTATAGACTTCTATCATGTACCCACTCAGCTGCATCTTTTTCTGTCTGAAAAAGACAAGAGAGAACTCATAGTGTTACAATAGCTTGTTCTCTGGATTTTGAAAGAAAAATCAGGGATGCTATTTGTACTTCTCCCTCCATCTCAGAGGTTTCTAGATAAGCAACTCCAAAGTGTTACAACAGTTGCATTTCCTTTTTGGGAGAGGAAGTGAAAACTTTCTCACACTGTTTCTGTTCTGTACAAATATAATGGCTTCCAATCTTGGAACTCACGGGTTTTCTTAACCCTGTGATGTCTTCCTTAGCTGCTGGTGGAACAATTTTTTGTGTTTTCAGAATACAAGTTAGTATGTGCATGTTCACACAGAGGGAGACTGGAAAGGGCAGGTGGCCGTGCGCCTCTGATGTAGGAATACTCCAGAATCTTCAATGGAAGAGGGCAGAGAAGCAGATGATCTTGTCCTCTTCAAAATAAAGCTTCTGGGATAAGGGTAACAGTTTAAAACATCAAAGGAACCGGCTGCGGTTGTCATAACATGAACAGGAGATTTTGGTTTTGGGAGGGTTGTATGTCATCTGACAACACATGGAGAAACTGAGACTGGTGATATGGAAGGCATAAGTTTGTAGCTCTGAATTTTAAATACTGCAAACAGCTTTGCTCTGGGAAATTACCCCAAAGTATGCCGCAGTTCCTTATGCAAACATACCACGCTTTGGTTAGACTGTTCATTGTATAGCTGTCTGGGACTTTCAAAGCCTCACATGCATTCTCTAACTCTGCACCACATGCTCTTTCAAGGCCCTGATCTAACCTTAATCAGTTTTCATCAGATAATGTAAGTTTGCTTTAGGCATCAACGGCCGCCTCTTAGCTCCAAAACCAGATGCCTACCTTGGTGACTTGGTCTTCTTTCTAGACCCTATGTTGAGATAACAGCAAGAGCTAATTGTTTCCTGGAAGGAATTCAAAGCTCTGAAAAGGGCAGCAAAGGCTCCAATATTCAGAGTTTTGTGCTGCCCGCTGAGGGCACCAGCCACTTTATGGTGTGCAGAGCCGAGACTCCTGACAGAGATATACTTAAGTTCAGTGACCTCAGGTCAGCTCTGCAAACTCCTCTCTGTCGAGGCAGAATGCTTCTGCGTGTGAGTGATGTGTTTGTCTTGCCTTTGCTCAGCTCCCGGGAGCACCAGTGAATCGTCCGTCACCATCACAAGAACGTGGCCACTGGTGTCTGCTTCGGAAGCTCCTCAGACTGTAAGCATCTCAGTCGTGCTGCAGCAAACCTCGACAAAGTGGGTAGACATAAGAGGTTATTGGCTCATCCCTACAGTTCCCTTGTAGTGTTTTGGTTTGATTGCAAAAGAAGGGGGTTTTTTTTTGTGGGCTGCATGTTTAGTGCTTATGAAAGAATGCTTATGTGCTCATTATTAAAGGGGGAAAAAACCTGCTTTCCATGCACAAAGTACTTCCTACTAATGCAGGAAGAGCTTTAGCAACATCTTCATTGCCTTTCAGGCCCCTGGTCCCTGCTCAAACACCTCAGACTGCTGGGATGTAACCTCAAACCTGCAGGTACGGCAGGATACGGGCAGGAGTGGACATGGGACTGCCCGAGAGCACAGCACTGTGCCTGCACCCCCCCGAGCAGGGGGGTTCAAACAGGCGGCTCTGCATCTGTCCTGCTCAGTCCTCCAGCGCCCATTGCAGAGCGAGAGACAGGAACATCACGCGGATTTTATCCGGAAGAGAAGACAGCCAAGTTAGCCTTTGGGAAGGCCTGCTGGGACATGCTGCAAGGCAGGATGTGCTGTGGGCGTTCGTACTGCTGCATGTGCAGGATGTACATCAGGGACCACACTGCGCTTCAGCGCCTTCCCAGGCCCGGGTTCCCAGTGAGAGGCTGGGTATCCAATGGCTGCCTTCAGGAAGAAGTTTTGCCTAAATAAAGACCAATGCATGGAGGAGGCATATTTACTTATTGATATAACTTGAATAAACTTAATTTGTGTGTGTGTGGTGTGTGTGGCACCTGGAGATAATTTAATCCTAAAAACTAAATAAAATATTCACCAAATAGTATTAAACTTTAACAGATGGGATTTGTCAGAACTTCAGATCCTTAGACTATCTCAAGAAATAAGGTGTTTAACAGCATGGCTCACACCACTGTTGCAGTGATGCTGCTTGGCACTAGTCCTGTATCTCAAATTACGCTCTTGCTCTCAAGTATACATTTACTGCGGGGTTGCAAAATACACAAATGGCCTTTGGGTACTGTATGGGCTTCTTCCTGTCAGTGCCACTGATGCTCATCTGTTTTGTGTTTCACAGAACCCGTCTGTATCGCGTCCCGGTCAGCAGTATTCAGAAAACTGGCTATACATTGGGATTAGTTTATTTGTGGTACTTCTAGTCATCCTTTTTGTGTCTCTGTTCATCACTAGACGTAAGTGCCTTTCACAGGTGGTTATTCAGGTGGGCTGGGTACATGAAATCACAACTGCGGCAGATGCCATGTGTCTTCTGCCTCAGGGAAGCGAGCTCAGGTCTCTGGATGGCCACACTCTGTGCTCTGTGCTGTTGTTGCTTGCTCAGCTCTCCCCCTTAGCCTCTGGGGCACAGAACAGCAAGGTGCCAGTGTGGTCTCCTCACTTTATGTCTCAGACTCCTTAGCAACCAGACAACCCACGGTCTGGTGAGGAGATGCGTGGTACAAATCTACCTCCCCTGCACTTCATTTCCTCCTACCCATTCCTCCTCAGTTGCCATGTTGTCCCAGTCTTTCCCAGTGGGAGGGGCTCTGGTTTCATATAACTATATCCAATATTTCTTTTTATGTGCCAGACTTTCTCCATAGAGGCTCTTGGTCAGACCAAGCCATATCAATTAAATCTCATGGAAATAATGGGGATTTCCCATACTGAAAACATCTGCTTAAAGTTCCCATATTTAGTTTCTTACACTTGAATTTTTTATTTTTTTTTGAACCTGCTACTTTACTTGCTTCTGGTAGTTTAAAGAAAATTGTTTGTTTTTCTTCTTTCTTTATTTTTATCCTGGCTGGTCCTTAGAATATTTGTACAATATGAAGAAGACGGGGGACTTTCCAAAGTAAGTGTTCTGTTCCTGCTTGAGCTAATAGGAGACAAACTAGGTTGCAGAAAGAAAATGTTGTAAATATGCTGACGGTTCCACCACATACTTTAACTTTCTTTCTTAATATCAAGTTAATAGGAAACATTGCAAAAAGAAATTAATAAATTCTACTACTTATTAGCTAGTAAGCAAAAATTAGTATAATTGTCAGTTCATTGCATTAGGGAGCATGCAAACTTCAAGTGTGGGTTGTCTCATAAGTGGAAAAATGATTCATTATCAGTCATGTTTAAATAAGTGGGTTTGCATATTTTACGTTTTTCCAGTGAGCTGGTTGATTTAGCTGTCTGCTCTTCTGTCTTTCTGTTGTCTGTTTTTTATTTAGCAGCATGGTTTTTACTCTTTTTTTGTGCAGATTTGTTGCATTTTGGAGACCAGAACGTGCAGGGAACCATAGTGCCCTGGAAGATGAGACCCATGCAGAGGAGAACATTTATATAATACACTAAGGACCGGGTGCATACTTGCCTTTGTCATCGTTGGGACGTTAAATAGTTTGCAAAATGTTAGCTGCTTCCTCTACTCAGCAGCTAAACGTGACTGGACTACTGAAGCATTATTCACATCATTCTAATAAAACAAATAAAAGCTACCCTTCTAATTAAAACCTTTATCAGCCTGTTCCAGAAACAGAAACCCTATTGGCTCAAATGGAAATTTCCAGAATCCACTTATGAAACCCTAAAGGAAGTTACCATTATATTTATTATCTGCTTCAAATTCTCTTTTCCTTTTTGGGAAAAAAGAGGAAGTGCCAGAAGTGCTCATTCGCAAAAGGAAAACCGCACATGTTTTTTTAAAAGTTTGTTGTTACTGTGTATTCTATCTGCCAGATACAAAAAAGTCCCTGCCATCAGAGAGCAGAAGCAGTATCATAGCTGCCCCGACAAAGATGACACATGGACAAACTTGGTAGTATTAGTACTTTAATGTACATTTAGTTGAATTTTCATTAAAGTCAGGTATACCTAGTCCTGGGAAGAGCTCAGTAATGCAACGTACTGAGCCCACAGTTAAATCCGGAGAAGCTATTGACGCTCACCCCCTCATGGGATGTCCTCAGAGCCTACAGGATCAATGTGCACAATAGTCACAGATTGTTTGCAGAGAACTATGACTAAGTGGGTTTTCCTCTGCAAAATACGTCACTTTTTCTGTGGCTTTCTCCTTGGGCCCGCCTGTGCCCTGAGAAGTCCTTGGGGTGGAAAGTTTCACTTCTAGGCCTCTAAAACAACTGAAAAAAAATAACTACTTTGTAAAGTTAATTAAATTCTTACTTTTCTTAGCTTGTGGAAAAAGTCATGGACATCGCCGAAAGTTTTCCCTGCCTTTACACGTCTCAGTATCAGACAACACGGTCTTATGCTGGGTTGGTTTGATGGCTTTTAGGTAATAAGCGGGAGTATCTGTGGCTTAGAGCCTTTCCTCCATTACTGCTCAGTACGAGCCTTTGTGCCTTGTTGAGCAATAGACACAATGCACCCAAATCTGTTTTAAGTGGGAGAATAATTTTCCCCAATTGTTTTTAAGAATGCATTTTTAAACAGAGGCTGGGAACTTCCCGAAAGAGTGGAAAAGCAGTGCAGGCAGGAGAGAGACCAAGTCCTACTAAATATTGGTCAGTACAAATTTTGCCCTGAAGCTCCTCGCAAGCAGCACTGTAGAACACGTAAAGCAGACATCGCTGCCACAGGGAAGGCTCACAGACTTACCGCGACCTTTCTATCATTGAGTTCATCATTTTCAAGGGAGTCGTGCAAAGAACAAACTTTGCTATCCAGTGAGGCATAAAGGAGCAATAATAAAATCAGTAGGTGTTTATGTTAACAGCTGAGACACCTGGGGCCACAGTCTGGTTGTGCTTTAAGGGGAGCTGGGCTCAGTGGAGTCGTTACCCATCCTTCCTCCAGCTGGTAGAGATGGGAGGGCTGGAGCCGGCTGGGAGGGGAGTGTTTCCTCCTGGGAGTCCTGGTGAGGCTGGCTAAGGTGGGATACTGCAGGTGAGCGTGCTTGCAAAGGCTCATGAAGGAGGGAAAGGGCCCTCATCCTGTTGAGGGAGGAAGAAATGGAAAGCAAGTTGGGAGAGCAGACCCTGATGTGCTTTGTATTTTCACTTGTGCTACACGTTGTCTGGCGGCTGCCTGTTGCAACAGGCCTAAAGGGCTGAAAATATGGAGGTGATTTTGTGGCTGACTAAAGAGCTCCGAGAGGGAGCACAGATATTAGGTGCTTACTGAGCCCTGGGCCAGGAAAGGTGTTAGAAGAAACCAGCTCTGCCATTTTCTGTCTTCATGTCACGCGTTGCCTTGTGTGAGAAGGTACCAAAACTAGAGAGGACTTGCTAGTGTTAGACTGTATTATTTTTATTTGACTATTTGTAAAAATTACTAAACTAAAATTACTGACCCCACAGCAGACATTGTTTTCCTTCTGCCTGGTTGAACATGTCACTGCTGTGGGCTCTGGCCCATGACCGGAGATGGAGGAAGTCTGATCAGGTCTCTGAACTAGCTCTCAGAAAACATCCTCAGCAATTTCTGCTTTCTGCCACTTTTACCAACTCAATCTCTACTGGGATCAGAGTTAGAAAAGCGTTTGGTTTCCAAAATTATCTGATTCCAACCATTCATGCTTTTAAGGAGTTTGGGGACACTTCTTGAAGGCTGCTAATTATGAAAATTCCTTGCCCATAAGGATTTTTTTCTTAATATTACAGACTAATTTAGACTAATTTTTATATCGGAGCGTTTTCATGCAAAATAAAGTCCTAGAATATCTGATAACCAAAATCTCAGCTAAAGTTTCCCTCCTGCTGTGCGGTTAGTTGGTAAACAGACTCTGCAAAGGTTGTGCAGAGCAAGAACTTCACCTTGGATATGCAATATAATCCATACACATACACACAGGCAGAGGCTCCCTGTGCTGTTTCATGACTTCCACTCATGTCAGTGGATCTTGGAGCAGGCATTTCAAAACAAGCCCCAGAGATGTGCAGGTGGCACTTGGAGCCCATTCGCCCATGAAGAGATTATCCAGCTGCACACAAACTGGCAGCACACCCAGTGTGATAAGGCTAGCGAACTGCTGGCTGATTTTTTTGAGAGAGCTTTCTGCCTTTCCTTTTCTGCCTGCAAGAAACCACTAGATAGCAGTACATAAGCAGAAAACAAGGCATAGTTTTCTAGTTCTTCCCAGCGTACTTGGATTTTGAGTGGCCTTTTTCAAGTCGCCCTGTTGCATTTAGCCCAGCCTTGTTAAAGAAACAAAGCTGACATGGTGCTGTGTTCATCCTCTTCCTTCCCTAGTCACCTGCAACATACTGACCAATTCTCTTTTGATGAGCTTCATGAAATTGGTAGCTGGATAAAGCTCCAAATTTGTGCCCCAGGTGGGATTCAGCTGCTCCCTGCACTGGCATCAACTGGGTGTGGGCTTGCAGCCACTGCTTAATGGTGAGTGATGGGACACGAAGGAGAAACAGGGATCATTGCAGGGGAAAAGTCTCCAGGATATTAGGCACATCAGCTTTCATTAGTTCTGTTCACAGAACAGCTGGGTTTGTGTGTACTTGGCATTGTATGAACTGTACCTGGCAGAATTTAGCAAAATAGATATTTTACTGATTGCTGGTTAACATGCCTTCTAATGTTGACACTAAGACACCGCTGTATTGTTGTGTCTATCCCCACTGGCTGCTGGTTTTGCTGCACTGAAGCATGTGAAAGTACAGAGAAGCACTGCAGCATCACTTTGATGCAGAATCAACTCAGAATAGTTCTCTGACCTTCACACTGCTTGAATCTGCCACTAAGTTGCCTGCAGCAGCATCAGGTGGCTACGTGCTGGCGAAAGAAACCAGGCACCCTGCCTCTGCTGGACCCGAGTCGGCTGAGGATCTGCTTCTGGCCACTGCAATGTAGTGGTGGGGTGATGGATGCAGATGCTAATGAGAGGTAGCCTCCTGCTCCAATGTACTGCTAAGTCCAATAGGTCTGCAAGCACAAGAGTCCTTCTCTGATGCTGTGTTGAGGGGGATATCGAACAGCTAATCACTCTCCAACCTTCCCGTGCTACTCAAGATTTTGTAGACCTGCTCATAGTGCCCATTAGTTTATCTTTTTTTCCCAGGCTGACTCATCTTGGACTACCCATCTACTCCTCCTGTGGAAGCACCACAGAATGGTAATGGGCCTTAAGAGTTCCATGGAAAGGCCAAACAAACAGTATCTTCAAATCTCTGGTGGTAGTACCATGCTGACTGTCTTGGAAGAGGAAGGAGAACAGGACAGAATGGGGTAGGACAGAACAGTAGTAAGGGACCTACAACGATCATCTAGTCCAACTGCCTGACCACAAGTTAAAGTGTGTTATTAAGGGCATTGTCCAAATGCCTCTTAAATACCAAAAGGCTTGGACCATCCACCACCTCTCTAGGAAGCCTGTTCCAGTGTTTGACCGCCCTCTAGGTAAACAAATGCTTCCTAATGTCCAATCTGAACCTTCCCCAGCACAGCTTTGAACCATTCCCATGCATCCTATCACCGGGTGCCAGGGAGAAGAGCTCAGCACCTCCCTCTCCACTTCCCCTCCTCGAGGAGCTGTAGAGGATAATGAGGTTGCCCATCAGCCTCCTTTTCTTCAAATTGGACAAACCCAGAGACCTCAGCCGCTCCTCATTGGACACGCCTTCCAGCCCTTCCACCAGTTTTGTTGCCCTCCTCTGGATGTGTTCAAGGACCTTCACATCCTTCTTAAACTGTGGGGCTCACATCTGCACACAGCAAAGTGAGGCCACACCAACGCTCAGTACAGCAAGCAGAATCCCCTCTTTTGACCAGCTTCTATCCGGAAGCGTAGGAAAGAAGCAGTTGCAGTACATAAAATCTGGAAATGGAGAAATGAGACTTCAGTGGGGCTCACTCAGCATCTCTGGAAAGTATAAGATCTAGTATTCTCTCCTTCCACTCGCTGCCCTGGAGTCTCCGTCAGCTAAAATGTCCCATTTTCTGCTGTTTCACTGGATTATGATACAGATCGTTATAGGTGAGTCTTCACCTGCTTTTTGTGTGCTTGCTGAGGAAACAAAAATTTGGTAAAATTAAAACCAGCAACACTTGTTTTGTGAAAACAAAAGGGTGAAAAAGGTCATAATTGTGTACAGAACTTACTGTTTTCTTAACTTACTGGGTTAATACTGATCGATACTTTTTTGTTTCTTCTTAAAAATGTATGTGGTTTCCTCTGTGCATAGGCTCGGTTAATTCCCCTGTTCTCCAAATTATCTAATTTCTTTACTACTGTTGAGTGTGTACTGCTGGCTTTTCTTCTCCATCTGTCTCTCTACCACGCTACAGCGCTGACACAGCACAAGCTGGGGAATTGAAATATTGACAGAGAATGAATGTATATACATGATAAGGAGAGGATTTTCTGAAACTCTGGGGGCTGTCTGCTGCTACGAACTGAGTATGGGAAAGCGCGGCTGGAGAGTCCTCTCCTTTTACTCCCAATGCCAGTTCATCCATCTAAAATCTGAATCCTAAAAAAGATAGAAGTCAAAGAAGAGTAACTTGGGAGACTGGGCCTTGCAAGCGTGGTTGGTATCGGCTACATTTCTGCTTGCACATTTAGGCATCAGCAATGCAGTTTCCAAATTGCCTGAGGTGGCTCGGGAATGTGGGTTCACCCACTTTCAGTGGGGCATGAGCTTATGGGAATTGTGATATTAAATCATTTAGGCATTTTAGGAAATTCTGTCTCAGGTGACCAAATAATAATTGGCTCATGATGAAATATTATGTATAACATCTACAGCAGCTGAGTTGTTCTTAAATCGGTCTGAAAAGTAGTGGAAAATATTGGTCAGTGGCTGGATACACTGAGGGACAAGAGGTGATCTGTGCCTTGTTGAGGCAAGGTGACACAGCCTCCACAGTGTCTGCTGTACAAGTGGAGCTTCGCTACCACTTTGCTGTAGCCCAGGGAATTCCATATTTTTGTCTTTCGCCACTCTCAGCAGAAGAAACAGGAGGGCTCTTTCCTATGAAGCTATGATAATACCTTCAGCCTCAAAATAAATTGGAGATGCCTCCATTTGGTCTTGTTTTCAAAAACTTTCTTATATGCAGAGCTATAGAAGGGTGAGAATGACTTTTTGTTACCTTCTCTTTAACTTGGCTCAGAATGGGTAGTCTTGAGACTCAGGAAACCATCAGAGTGGGCAGTTAAATGCTTCTTTTCTGTTCATCATCAGTCACTTTCTCTGCAATTTCATCAGTACAGAAGCTTCAAGAAGAACTAAAAAAAAGTTAGGGTTGATAGGAAAAAGATGCCAAGAATCTCCTGCAAAGAAGGAAAACTATTACAGAAATATTTTTCAACCAGCCATCTTGTCTGGAGGATGTATGTCTTCGTCCATCCAATGAGCAGTCTATGGGAGAGGAGACCACTACAACAGCAACTCTTGGAGTTACTGCTTAATACCAGCTGTTGCTGAGGGCTGGTTCAAGAGAGACTGCATATAAATAGCTGTATATCTCCGTGATCTGAACAATTATGAATACCCCTTTCTATTTTGGAAGATACATTAAACATCTGGAGTCTATGTATCTCTTGCTTGGATTAAGGACTTGGAGTGGCAAACCTCACTGACTTCGGTGGTACTACCCAGGTATAGCTGATGCTCAGAGTGCCTTGGGTCAAACCTGGGTGCCTAGGAGGGTCACTGCCATGGACAAGGGTAGGATTCCTCTCACAGTAAGACTAGGGTGTCACAATTTAACAGGCTCAGGAACCTCTTAATTTCAAGACATGCTTCAAAGTCCTATTTACTGTCTTTTGGAAGAGGCTGCAACTGAGAAGGAAGTTACTGAGTCCTTGCAGAGGTTCATACTGTTGAATCAAGGCTGTTGTGGTACAGAAGCTTTCCATGCCAACCTGCAGTGCAGGCAGATGTTAGCAACATTAGCTTCACATAAATCTAAAGAGGATTTGAAACTGCAAAACCTGTAACTTTCTAGCACCAATACTGGTGGGAAACTGCACTGGAGACACTCTGGTGCCTTGTGTCTTCCCCTCTTCTTCTTTTTATTTATTTATTTATTTTGTAAGAAGCTCAGGGCTCTGCTGCTTTCAAAGAGAAAGCAGGCAACTTTTCATTTGTTAAAGGGTTGCTTAATAAAGCTGCTTTTGTGCTGTGCAGGACTGGGATGAAATAGGAACAGAAGATAAGCCCATTTCTCCTCAAGCAGCAGTGACCTTACCTCTAGGAATAGTTTAAGCTGGTTTTGGTTTTATGCACATATTTGTTGTGGTGAGTTGAAAATATGCGTTAACCCATTCAATGGCTAACCCCTGCTCCCCTAGGGATACTTTCAAGGTCGACTGGATGAATGAACCGTTTTGTTCTGTTGTCACAGAAAGACGCTGTTTTCTCTGTTTATTTTGCTGTAACAAGGCATATGAACCTACCCTTGCCAAGGACTAAAACAAGCAGCCATCTTGCAAAGCCTTATCCTGTATGCAGGAATTCATTTTTTTTGGCACATCCTACCTTCATTTCACTGCAAAAGCTTCTGCCCTTCACACCATATTGCATGTTGTTTTGCCTGCCTCTACTCTTTTAGCATCTGGAGCTGTGGAAACCTGAACGACTTGGCTTATCTTGCCAATGATAAGCAATAATGAAGCCGAAATGTCATCCCAATAACAAGTCATGAGGCAGCCTGCCACAGACTAAAACCTCACCTGGGGAATAGTCCATTAAAGACAAAACAAAAGAGACATGGACACGGTTGGAAGCATCTGTTTGCTATCTGGGACTCACGCCAAAAAGAGAAGGCATTCAAACAGCTGGCAAAATAGAAACGTTTGGCAAACCAGGGCCAAAGCTGGTGATAATAGCAGCAACTGCTGTAAGTCTTTTTTGGGTAAGCAAGCTGGCCGTGAGACATCAGATCTGTGGGGTGATCCTCTCGCTGTAGCAGAGGACCAGGTCTGGATGCTCCCAAGGTCCTTCCATTCCTGCTCCACCACATGTAAATGACAACGTGGTGGGGAACGGCAACAGGGTAGGAGGACTGGCACAGACTAGCTGAACGTAAACCAGAAAAGATTTGTTCCTGTACGGGAACCTTTTCTTTGTATAGTGCCTTTTATGAAGAAGAAACCCCTTTTAGGGCCACCTGGGAACTGCATATAGACAGTTAAAAGGGAAAAACATAGCAAAGATTCAAAACAGATACTAAGGTGGGTATTGGTTGTAAACACCAAATAAAGCTGGTCATTAGGAGTAAGAGCACAAGGAAAACATGCATGTGCTGTTTTTAACATCAGTATAATGCTAGCAGTTAAAGCTTCTATGTACGCAGGGCTCTGCGAGGTAAGTGGGATAGTTGGCAGGGCTTTCTCAGAAAGAGAAAAAGCATGCACTTTCTGAGAACAGGTTCTGTAGACATATCCCACTGCTCTGCCAGCTTAATCAGGCCCTAGTTTCACACATGGATACATATTTTGGACACTGCTGTCAAGACTGCCAGTGAAAGGCAACTATGACAGCATTTTCTTGTTGAAGGAGACAATGGTGGACTCAGAAAACCAGATGTACTTCACACTAGGTTTCTGAACATCTTTCAAACAGTCTCTTAGGAGAGGAGATGGGATGGGAGCAGAGTTCCCAAATTCCATTTGCACAGGTCTAGTCTGCTCTTGGGCTGCCAGCAACAGACGCTGGCTTCGCTCACCACGTGTTTGATGTGAGTGATGCATTTCTTGCGCAGCCCTCCAGCGCCCGGCCCAGGGCAGAGCATGGAGCCCCCCAGCAGCAGCAGCAAGCCACTGCCTGCAACCTCCTGGCCATCACCTACTGTGCCCTGGGCCATTAGCTGCCACCGGCTCCTGGGGAAGGCTCAGGAGAACGGTAACTGTGACCTGCCTGCAGGCAGCAGTGCTTCTTTTCTGGCCTCACCGTGTTGGACAGGTGGGAAGCATGGGAAAACTGCCAGCACTCACCTTTCCTTGTTCTTCCTTGACAGCCCACACCGCATCTGAACCTGTTGTTAGAGGAGTAATAGGGCAGCCTGTTCGGTTGCCTTGCTCCTACTCGGTGGCACGACATAAGGACATCTCCGACATGTGCTGGGGCAGAGGCCCGTGTCCAAATTCTAAGTGCAATAACAAAATTTTGCACACCACTGGGAACAGGGTGACGTTCAGAAAATCTCAGAGATACAATCTCCGGGGCTATATTTCCTATGGAGATGTGTCTCTCACTATTGCGAAAGTGAAGGCAGAAGATGCAGGTACATACTGCTGCCGCGTAGAGATCCCGGGTTGGTTCAACGACATCAAAAAGAACGTACGTCTGGAGGTGATCAGAGGTGAGTTCGGGGACTTTCATGATACAGCCAGCAGGGAGAAACCTCTCACTGGATAGGAGTTTAAAATTGGAATTTATGTGTGCTTTTTTTGGTTTGTTTGTTTTGGCAAAAAATGTTTTTCCTAAATCACATAGTTTTCAAAGGAGGTCTGCAACCAGTCGCCAATTTGAATCACGTTCAATGAACTGTTTTGACAAGAAAATAGTAACTATTACTCTTCTTTTGCCTTTCAAATGAAATATTTAATTTCTCTTTGTGTAACTTTGACATTTTAAAAGATGTTGGAATTTAAAAAAGGTTTTATCATTTGAAGAGCCCTTGGAATTAAATTCAGTTATGCATTTGGGGTTCACTCCCACACCAAAAAGGCTTTCATTTGGCTTGTGTCATAAGGAGACCTACATATTTAGAAATTTGTCTCAAAGTCTTGAAGGACTTTTCCCCCTTCCTATTATTTTGCTGAGGTGCAGGATGAAGTAAGGGTCTTACGAAGTCGAGAAGAGGCTGAAAAGCATTGCAAAGCACAGGAAAAAAAAGATGGTACTCATCCTCCACACTGCAGAAAGGCAAATTTTTTTCTGACTTTTGCAGGGTGTTCAGGAGTGCCATTGGTGCTGATGTACACAGCACTCTTCTATGCCTGTTGTAAATGATATAACAGGAGAGTGGGGGGAAAATGCTGCAATGCCTTCTCAGTTCCTGAGTTTGAGGGCAACAGAGTTCATAAGAAAGGACCAGTTGAAAAGATTATCAAGAAGATTGCAGCTGAAAATCAAGCTATTTATTTGGTTTATATTCATGAGGACATTGAAAAGGAAAATCACAAAGTTTGCAAATTTTGGGGTTCTACCACATGAGGTTCTAGTCCTCTCATTTCTGTAAGAGGGTGAAGGAGGGGGTGCTTGAGACTTAGAATACAAAAAAAAAAAAAGCAAATCTGGAAATTGCTTTGGCTGGGGCATGTTTTCTGCTAATTAAACCACCTTTTAAAATAGTGACTCTCCTACCTTCGTTCCCCTTGGCTTTCCTCAGGGTCGGTTGTGAGTGCTCTGATCTAGTTTTTCTCTTGGCTATGTTTTTTCCATGCAGCCCCTCCAGTGATGACAACCACCACCAGAAAGGCTCCCATTTCCCCTAAACGTTTTGGAAAAACAACTTCTGCTCCCCGAGCAACCTCTGATCATCAAACAACAGCAGCGACTGCCGTCCTCCTGACAACCACCGTCCCCCCACCAACAACTGCAACCACCGATCATCAAACAGCAGCAGGGACTACTGTCCTCCTGACAGCCACCATCTCCAAAACAACAACTGCAACTACCGATTGTCAAACAACAGCAGGGACTACTGTCCTGACAGCCACCACCCCTGAAGCAACAATTTCAACCACTGAGTCTCCAGCAGGAATTACACCGGAGACCATTGCTCCCCCAACACTTGCTGTGACAGAAAATGATACTCTCCCAGAAAATATAGTGACAACTAGTGCTCCCCCAGATTTTTCAACTGATTTCCAAGCAGCTGACATGAGGACTGAAGATGATGATGTGTTCTGCCCAACAGAGTCTGTCCCTCTTCCTGGAGGTTCAAAGGGTAACCAGCACCAATCCTTTCTTTTTTCTATGTTAGCCTGACTCTGGCATCATACAGACCCTCCAAATACCTATATTTGTATCTGGGAAGTTTTCTCTGAGATGCCCCCATAGGTTTAAGGAAACAGAGGTCAAATGTTGTGGATGATGCCAAACCGGGTTGAATGGCCAAGCTAGCAAAGAGTTGGGCTTGCGTTCAGAGGAGTTTTAACAGGCTGGAGAAATAATGTGACAGAAACCTCATGAGATACAACAGAAATAAATGTGAAGTCCTGCACTTGGGATGGTGTTAGAGAGATTCACTCGACTATGCACTAATTTTTTTTCTCGGTTTGAGAAAGACAATTGAAATGGTCTGCTGAAAAGGCTCTACTTGAGCAATTAAGTCAGTGAGAATTCAAAAGCTGCTTAAAATTCAGTACTTACATTGTCATCCCATTTGGAGGCTGCTGTAATTATAAATATTTAGTTGATCAGAGTCACCTATTGTCATTCTAACCATTCCTAGGTTGCTCTTTATCCACATCAGTGACTTCTTTCCTACAGATTGACACCTGCACACAAGACTGGGTTTTGTATATTTTTGGGGTCTTCTATGACTTGAAGTTCTTTCTGTCCTGATCCTCTGAGGACAGCTTTTCTCTACCTCAGTTGAACTTGGCAACAACTAATTATATCCATAGCTGAACAGTTCAAACATCTCACTGCTGGTCATGTTCGTAAAGTACATCAGTTATCTGGGTAGGATAAGCTGCAGACATGAAAACTGAGGTGCATGTTTTGACCTCCCAGTTGCAGATACAAAACTGTGCAAGTGATTTTGAATGCCATATGGATCAGTGATCTTTATAGGTATTACTTTTTACTTTGTTTCAGTGATTACCAAATTCCCAAGTACATTTCCGACTGCAGAGGGAACTAAAAGCGCTGACAATTCTCTTGTGGTGGAAGACGTGCCAACTGCAGGTGAGGAGGGAAACAAAGTCAGAAGCTGCATGTTCAGAGAAACGAAGAAGTTGTCATAAACAGAAGTATTGACTATTCTTAAGAGTGTACCAAATGTACTGATAGCTATTCATTGCATCTGGAAGTAAGAGGTATATGGTCTCCCCCCAGAAATTGTTTGTAACCAGGATGTAACAACATCTGAGAAAAACATGTTTTTAAGCCTCCAAAGGAAGTAGATTTTGAGTCACTTGCTACTGTCAGGTATCTCAGGTCTGAGAGAAGTTAAGAACTGGTCTTTGTCACCATCCAAGCTGAATTCTCAGATATCTGATTTGTCATCGCTGTGAGTCCCTTCAATTTCAAATCCTCCCTGAGTGTTGTGAACTTTGAACATCACTGAATATTCAGCCAGATGTGGCTGCAGGCTCAGCTCTCCAGTGCTCAACATGTGTCCTTGGTCATGGTGGCAAGCAGCAGGCAATTACCACAACTACCAGTCATTCCTTCAAGAGAAAAGGAACTGGTATACAAAAATCATACCATACCGGAGAAATGACCAAACTCACATGGAGTTTACACTTCATGTCTCTCAGTCAAGTATAAAAGTAGAATGGCTCAAGTTACTCAGGTGTGATAGTCTGCCCACAGAAGCCCTTAAATGAGAACTTAAAACAAGGCAAGCTGAAATTCAGGGACGACATGTCATATTTGGCTGTTAAGAGAGTTCTTTTAGTTTCAACTGGTGCCAAAAATCTCTTCATTTTTAAAAACACAGTATTTAGATTTTTGCAGGTCTTCTTTCGCTAGACCTAGGGACTTACAGCAGAAATAGAGTTTAGGAAGCTGTTCCTTAATGCTCCTGGAGAGGGGTCACAAAAGAGAATAAACTGGTCTTTTGAGCATTTGTGAGAGTTCTCGCCCCTGTCTCACTTGTCATCTTTCTGATATAGTTCTGGATAATGTCTATATTCTGCCACCGTAAATAGGGAGTTTTGCAAAGGGTCTTACCCCTGGGATTCTGGGGGCAACTTAAGTTGTGGGTGTCAGCTAGAAAGAGCCACCACAAAAGCAAAACCAGCAGAAAACGTACCACGCTTATGTGAGTCATGTACACTCCCACCCATGCAAAAACCTGTGTCATGCTATTTCCAAGAACCAAACTGTCATAATGTGTGAAAATGCTGCAGCACAATTGAACACTGTCTAGTAAGAGCCACAAGCCAAGTTCTTCACTTAGTCTCCTTTTACTCTGTGAAATAATGCACTAAATGGACCAACTTCAGCCTTCCTGTAATGTAAGGGAATGCTAATTTGTTGATGAACTCTACTGATGTTAGAACAGTAGCTAAGACAGAAATCCATAGCTGAGAGAGTCCAAGTATAATACTTGCCAGATAGGCTGGATTATCTGGGGCAGTTGGTTTCTCCTGACTGGGCTCTGATTTAGTTTCTCCTCTGTCTTCACCTGCTTGCCCCCCAGCAACTACCCCACCAGCACCAACCGTGACCCTGTAGAGAGCCCTTGCTCCTTCGGGTACAGAGGGTAAGCAGCAGTAGTTGCTCCCATCAGCCTGGCTGCAGCATGCTGCTGGAAAGTTTAGTTCTCACTTAACAGACACGCGTGTCAGTGAGATGCACTTCTTGTGTATTTGGATGTAGCTTTTCTGAACTACTGTTCCTCTGTCTCTCCCCTCCCCTCTCCTCGGAAAAGAGTGGTGTCATAAAAGAGGCATACAGCAAAATGCAATGTTCATGTATCCCTGGGATTTTCAGCACTTGCTAGGGTTTTATTACCTGTGTTAGCTTAGCTGTAGTGCTTATTAGCCATAATCTCTTTTCTACTTCAGTGCAAAATTCTAGCTACAG
The DNA here is from genome assembly GCA_013400135.1 of Rhinoptilus africanus. Lineage (NCBI taxonomy): Eukaryota > Metazoa > Chordata > Aves > Charadriiformes > Glareolidae > Rhinoptilus > Rhinoptilus africanus. The sequence continues at coordinate 867,634 of VXBO01005138.1, forward strand.
TTGCATGCGTATGAGCTACCTGTGCCCTGTTCATGTCTTTGATAAAATGCAAACACATTATTTGGTACATGGAGACAAATTAACTCAGCTCTCAGAGACAGCTGATCAGAACAGAGAAATTTCAGGGAGATTAGGTTATTCACTGTATAAAATACTCTGAAAAGTTTTTTTTTAAAAAGCAGGTTTTTTTGTAATGGGCTTATTTGTGACCATCTCATCCTCCCCATCATCGTGTGACATTCTGGGTGTCTCATGCATATAAAGTTTCCTTTGGCTGTGGTCTTGGGCACTGCACGCGTGTTACATGTACGTGCCCTGACAAATGACTCATCTGGTCCCTGGTACATTTTGCTCAGATGGAGTCTCTGCGGTTGTTCTCTTGTCAAACATTTGAAAGCACTACTCATCACTGGCTTTCTGTACATTAGGGCATGACCCTAAGGCATAGGAGCTTTTCTGTCATAGGATGTAAACTGAGGTTTTGATTCACTAAGCTGAGTGACTCCTCTGTTTTTAAGATGCTGTGAAACATAGGCTGCTTCCTGTGACAGATCAAGTGCTCCAAATACTTAAATACTTCATTACTTTGTAGCATGAGGTCATGATGAGCCAAGGCCTAGGCCTAGATTAACTTTTTGTGACTTTAAATTCACTAACAAAAGTAAGAGAGTAAGATCATAACATCAGAAAAGCTTGCTGCAATGGTTCTTGAAGATTCATTTAGTTCATCCATATTCCCAAAGCTTAGAAAACCAGAACTGAATTATTCTTACTATCCCTAGATAGAAAAAAATTGCATCACCTTCACAGAGCTTTCTTACATCTGTGGTAAGTTATCTAAATGTTTCCTGTGGTTTTCATATTAACGCAGCTTTCAAAAATTGCAATCACACATCAGTCTGACCACAACTAAACTGAGGCAGTTCCTCCACTTGGACTTGTACCTTGTTCACTCCCCCTGCTCTCCGTGACATCTTGTCGTGCTTACAGAAGTGAACACGCCTTCTCAGCAGACAAGTTTCTTCTGTCTTGCTTCATGGGCTATCCCTGGGAAGCCTCCTCTTTACTTGATGGAGACTGACATTTCCCAATGACTGCCTGATATACCACTTGTCTCGGAAACAGATTGTTCCCTTTTGGTTGCAAGGGGCTTTATTTCTCCTGCTCAGGGCCAGATTTTGCCCTTCTCGTTCCCTGAGAGTTCATTACTCCTTGACTAAAGCAGTGACAACCACAGTGGCCCTCACTCCTTCAGGTGACTGTGCCAGTAATAATTTCAATACATTTTGTTTTCAGGAATTTCAGCAAGTTCAGACGGCAAGGCTGAGGAACATGATGATACTGGAGATAAGGTAAAACTTCCTCTAAGTTTCAAAAGTGTTTAAGTAGAAGCCAGAAGGACAGCAGGACATGCTAGTGATTTTCAATGCATTCATACTAGAGGGACAGTGTTTGCAAACAGTAGCTTGAACTTTTGTGTAGAAGCTCAGGAACCACCTACTCATCTTTCCAGCGGATAGATAGGAAGCTTGTGGGCACCCCATCTGGTTTGGATACTTCAGGAAAACTTCATCCCCTTGTCACCCCTGTACGACAGGCAGAGGCAGCGTGCTTGGGATGTGACCAGGCAAAAGGCAACTTAGGAGGGTTGTCACACTTTCCTGTCTCTAATTAAGAGAAGCTAAGACTAAGCTCCTACTTTCCACACCTTATTAAGAAGTTCATGTTAAGTGGCATGAATTTAGGCTCAAATGCTTCAGAAGAAGATTTATTAAACACTTATCATGTAATTCAGGCTGTTTATCATGATCAACCTGATGTGTCTTTTCCATACTTTATACAGGCAAGCTCAGGAAAGCGTTGCGAACTCCAGCCCAATGCAGATATTTCAGAGCTCTTAGCCACTAGGGCAACCCACTCCTGTGTGAATAGATTTGAAGTAAACACGTTTTAAAAGCCTATTTGTTTTTTCTCTTCTCCCTTCCAGTTTCCCAGCTATGCCATTCTCATTGCCTGTCTCATAGCACTCTCCATTCTTTTCATATTGATGCTCTCACTGTTTTGGAAACGTAAGTACCCCTGAGCACATAAATGATCAATGTTTCTAATGCTGGCCTAGTGCAGATGTCCTTCTGTGGCTCTGGTTAACCTTCTGGTAAATCTGCCATGGCCCCTGTGACTGCACGCTGTTCATTTTATGGGGGTTGCTGTCCTCACTCCAGGACTGTGTCACCACGAGGAGACCAGGGAGCATGAGTTGGTGGGGACGCAGCAGGAGGATGCCTGTGCAAAGAACCTGCTCACTCACTTGTTGCAGGTCTGGCTCATCTTGTTGGATTTTGCTTTATAGTAAAGTGGTCCCGTTTCCTGGAATGGCTCCACAGCTATTTGTGTAACTTAAATCGGAACAAGATCCTTTCTTTCCTGCTTAGCCCACAGAAATTAAGCAACTTGCTATCTTTGCTTCTGAACTCATTTGACAGATTCATTAGAATTATAGATTTCTTTTTGCCGTTGTGACATTAATATTATTTTGCTTCTAGGTAAACACAGAAAGAAGTTTATAATAAAAAGGTAATCCATTTTGTAATTTCCTATTAGACGTTCCAATATAATTTTTCTTAGAGGCAAGAAGGAATTGGCCACTGATTGTAATGGGTATAGTATTGGCTTGTGGTGCTGACTACCAAAGTTTTGTTATGAGTGAGTTTCAGACGATTTCACCCCAGAAAATCAACAGTGGTTCCTGGATACTGCTTCTATGTAGCAATGAACAGCCAGCCAGAGCTCTGGAGAACTTTAGCAAATGGTACTTTTGTTAGATAGGGTTAGGTAGTGACCCCAGCTAAATGTTAGGTAGTGACCCCAGCTTGGGGAAATACCTAATCTGCTCTATTCTTTGATCAAATACCAGGGCATGACCCTTGTGGGGTTATTTTCAAGAAATTAAGGGATAATTGGTTATGATGACCAACTGGCAAAATGACTGCTCAGAAAGGGATCAGGGATTTATGGATGATGCGAACGAATACACAATGAATGGGGCCCATGAAGGACACCTGCAGCAATGTGGCAAACCAAGGTTTTCACCACTAGATAAATCGTGCAGCTCTTACGGGGCCGCTGCACCCTCTCATACACCGCTTGGGTCACACTGAAGTATCTGAGGTGATCACTGAGGTGATCGTTTTGAGGCAGATATGAAATACGGGAGTATGATGAGTCACCCTGTGCAGGTATAACTGATAAGTTCATGTCTTCTGGCTTATCTTGAAAAAATGGATTTTCTCTAGACAAACCACAGGCTAGTTCAGTGAAGCATCATCCCTTTCATAGAATCATAGAATTGCCAGGGTTGGAAGGGCCCTTAAAGATCATCTAGTTCCAACCCCCCTGCCATGGGCAGGGACACCTCCCACTAGATCAAGTTGCTCAGAGCCCCATCCAGCCTGGCCTTAAAAACTTCCAGGGATGGGGCTTCCCCCACCTCTCTGGTCTTTGCCAAAGACCAATAATTTTTCAACGGTAGGTGGTCCACTATTGCATACACCACCTAGGAGATAAGGACTGGGGGCCAAGGAGCGACTCTTCTCTTAATGCCATGGTGGTTACCCTACATCTGGCACTACAAAATCTGAACAGCCCCTTCCTATCCATTAGAAGAATGCAAGCAATTCTTTCTCTGGTGTAAAAAGTAGGCATTGCAGCATTGAAGTCAGTGGAATCGGTAACTTCTGGTCTTCATTTCAACGGAAATATGCTGACATTACCAATTAGCAATGGTTCTCTGAAGCAGCAATGTGCTTTTGCCCCATCTATAGTGACCTGTTCTTCTCACTACAGTCTTGAACCAGGGGAAGACTGTGAAAAAGTTTTCAATGGCGCTGAAGGAGAAAACAGCATTTTTTCCCTGTGAAGACCTCCTACATCATCTGTGGATGCCGTGGAAAATAAAAAGGGCCTGTTTCATGATGCTCTGAGAGATGCTTATGAGCCCTCAAAATATCACTGGGTGATAACCAAAGGCCAAAGCTTCAACTGCAAAAATTTAAAATCTTTGTGCAAATTTTGCCATGTCACCTTTAAAAATCATTGCATAAAGAAGCTTCTTTGAGAAGGTGCTTTATGCATTATTCATAGGTGTTTCCAGCATCCGCGCTCATACTGATATCATGTTACAGAACTGAATCTGGTTTTCTCCATTTTTACTAATGCTCTTCCTTGAATAAAACTTATACTGTGAGGAACAGAAGAGAGAAGAACTAACATGGAATGCTGACTAACCTCAAATTGCCAAAAATATAAAAATCAGGAAATACAGTTCTTGTTGCTTTTATATAATGTATTGCTTTTATATAATCAAGAGAAAAATTAAGCCACAAGAATGCTGCAAGTATGAATCAAAAATGCAGATTACTTAATGGGTACCAATGCTGCCTATGATTCAGCATGTTTGAATGACCCTGGGAGATTATATTAATAAACTTTGCAATTTACAGCTAGCGATTGTACTTTTTATGCCACATCCTAAGGCATTTAAACAGAAGTTAGTTATTCCTCATGTGTTAAAATGGTTGGTGTGCTGTTTAAGCTCTCCAAAGAAGTACTGCGGTATATCCAGAGGCGGGGAAAATGCCCAGAAGACCAACCTGGAGAGAAATTTTTCTATCCTGCTACCACAAACCCTCATCCCACTCATTTGTAAAACCATGTCTCCCTGATTAAAATGCATAGGGGATCCCCAGTCATTTGTTTGGAGTTACCTTTTGGTCCTCAGCAATGACCTGCAAAACCCAGCAGCTCTTGTGGTGGAGTTTGCCTGGCAATGCTGACCAGCACCATGCAGCCCCAGGATGCTTCATTTAGGGCCCCAGCATCCAGTCACAGCGTAGCATAGTGCTGTCTGTCTGGGCTTCGTACGGATGACACTCGGGTTCCCAGTCCCACCAGTGCTGCCCATTTATCTTTTAGAGAAGCTGCAGAGCAGCACTACACAGAGCACGGCCACATCTTGGAAACTCGGCCGTCCCTTCAGGTGCCCATGGGAGGTGGGTGAAGCCACCTCTGTGTTTCTGAGCAGCATAAGCAAAAATCCTGTGATCTGAAGGGAAAGGCTCTGGGGACATTAATAACAGTGAAGAAGAAGAGATGAAGGGTGACTTTCACCTGCCACTGCTTCTAGTGGGGAGAGAGGGCTGTGGGGGAGAACATCACTGCTGCTGGGGACAGAATTTGTCCCCAGTCCTTCTCTGCAGCAACAAGCTGCCCCCAAACTCCTACCCCATTCTCAGGGTCACTAGCAGGACCTGCCATCCCTGTTTGTTATCTCCATTGCCTGGAGTTCAGCAGTCCCTTCTACGGCAACTCCGGGCAAGGACAACTTGAAGCAAGAGCCCGTTGTGGGAATAGCATTTGATCAGAAGAAAACATTGTGTGGCAGCTCTGGACTTCCCTGCTACTCGTGCTCAGGGCTGCGGTGGGACTTTTTGATTCCACAGCGTCTTCTTACAGGCCATGAATTAGGGGGAGGCAGAGGAGGTTCCTCTTTGGGTTCCCTCTCAGTCTCGCTGGGGTTCATCGCCCTGCTGCATGCCCTGGTCTAGCCGCGTTGTGGGATGCAGAAAAGAGTCCCCAAGCAGCAGATGTGCCCTGCAAGCCGCCAGGTCAGGTTTGCTCAGCTGAGACCCGTGTCTCTCCCATGCTGGTTAATGCGGCTGCTGCTGCCCCAACATGTGGCACGAGCTGAGCACAGAGGCTGGCGCCTGACACTGCTTCTAGGCATCAATCCCACACAAATCTGCAAGGAATAAAAGGGGAAAAAAGACCCAGTTTTGAGGTACTCCTTTAAAAGCAAAAAAAACCAAACCACAACTTCCCCTCCCTAGGTAAACCTGTTAATTAAGCCTGCAATATCTTAATTGCAGCTTCCAATTGGCAGGGCTGGGCCAATCCTTTTGCTCTTATTAATTAGCTCTGCACTAATGACTTTTTTAGAGCAGGGCTGGCCCTTGCTGGGGAAGGTTCTAGCATGTTTGCTGTGGCGCTGGCTGGCCCTGAAGGCCCTGCTTTGGGGAGCTGCACAAAGGCAGAAGAAACAGGAGCCAACAAAGTGAGTTTGATCTGGTCAGCCATGTGGGAATGCAGCCCAGAAATGCTGTAGGGAAGCTGTAAGTGTAACTTATGTCGCTGAGCTCTTTTTTTTTTGTATCTTTTTATCCATCCCCCAATTACCAAGGCTGAGGTTTGGGTTTAGAGTGGCGATTAGAAGCGAGGAATGTGGGTTATATTTAAATGAAAATACATTGAAGTAATTTCTGAGGAGCTGACCCTGGCTGTCAGTATGTTCAGTGGAAGGTTAAAGGGACCCTTTTAAAATGTAGCTGGAGGAAAAAGAAATGCTGTTTTCCAAAAGCAACAGTGGGTCTAGTGAAGAAAAACTGGATGAAAGCAGCAGATTGTCAGTAAGAAAAGACTGTCGGAGAGTATGTCATTGGCATCTGGAAATGTTAGTCTTTATTTTTAAGACTTTTACCTTGGAAAGCAAAGAAGCAGCATGCTTGAGTAAACATGAAGCAGTGCAGCCCAGAAAACCCTCCAGTAAGTAGCTTAAACCAATACTCAGTGTTTTAGCTGCAAAGCCCTACAGGGACCAAAGCTTCAGAGGGGGAAAGCTTGGAGAGAAGGTAGCATGGCCCCTGGCAGCACTGCGAGGCTCCCGCTGGTGTGTTTGGGGTGCAGATTTCCTCAAGAATTGCTGCCTGTTGAACTTGCTGGAGCATCTGTCCCTACCAAGTCCGTCCACGTGCACCTTCACCCTGCCCTCGCTATCCTCTTATACCTCCCAGAGAGCTGCCGACGAGGAAAGCTTTTGGCTTTAGAGCTGCCGTGCATGTTCCAAAAAAGTCTAATGCCCCCGGACCTTTCCTCCCACCATCTCTCACCCTGCCAAGCACTAAGACCTGAAATCATCCAGGTTTAACACCTCCTCCCAGTGCCTTGAGCCGCTGAAGTTATTGCAGCATTTATGGACTTGCACTGGGAGCCTGTGGCTACAGCGAAGTGGGTTTTAATTTGTTCAGAGTTCATGTCAAGCCTAAATGGTGTTATATCTGGGGAGGCTGGCTCTGCTCCATGGAGCAAGGTGGTTAATTAATGAAGGATTTAGCTTTTGGTCCAAGTAATAATTTTCACTGGACCCCAGTACTATGTGGACAATTGTCTGTATCAAAATGACTGATTAAATTGGGTAAGGGAGGTCTGACGTGAAGAGATAATGACTGAACTACCCGATTAGTATGGAGGAGGTACAGAAAAGCAATTAAAAAGGGGGGATCTGAATATTTTGAGACATGGGACTGGCTTATGAGAAAGCAGGAGGAAATAATGAAAAAAAAGGCAAATGCTGACTTTGGAATACAAATCCTTTAAAGAGAAAGCAGAGGAATGAATTAAATATCATTTTGAGATTAATAAGAGACCTCTCTTAATAGACTTTATTGGAGCTGACTGCTCTGATGGTCCCTTTCTATCTCAGCAGCACATTTCATTATGTCTCCAGGTTTGTTTCTTAGCCTTAATGTGCTTTTCTAGGCATTTTTTAAGGTTAATATAAATAAATCTCTGGGTTCCAAAGGTGGAATCTAATTGGAGCTTAAGAAAGAGCAAGCAGAAGGGAAGAATGTAGCTGAGTACATAGGAAATTAGAAATAAGAATAAATAGCATCATGGGACTTGGGGAAAGAACAGAGATAACCACACAGTGTGAGATGAATGCATGAAAAAGTGGAAAATTTTAGCCTGGTAGAAAGAAGAAATAGGCCGTGTTGCCACAGACGTGACAGCAGATGGCAAAATTGAGCTACAGAGACAGAGCAGAGAAACAGCTGGAGAGATTAGAAGGGGCCATAAAGGTGATGCCACCTTTATGACTTGCCGCCGCCAAGCAGAATAAATGCACCTTCCTCCAGTCGTGATGGAGGTCCAGGCCGGGACCCCAGCTCATGGCAGGCTCCAAGGCATGCTTTTGGCATGCTTGGCCTGGGCTCTGGCTTATGTGCCCTCTAGCAGCACAATTTCCTGCAAGCCCCACTAACATCCTGGTTTTCTTGTGCTCCCAAGGCCGCAGTGGGCATTGTTTCTTGGTTTCCTCTTCCCGCTCATGTCTAACCCCAGCTGGAGCAGCATGGCTTTGGTTTCTGTTGCTAATTTAAAACATAAAACCCAAGACTCAGCACCTCCTGCAATCACACTGTGGCAGCAGTGACATAGCAGAAGAAATGTCAGCCTCTAACCATCCCACAGCTCATCTCAGCATCCACTCCCTCCTGCTCTCCATCTCGTGAGAAGCGGTGGTAGTCTCGGCAAAGGGGGTCTCCAAGTGCTCACTTTGGGGAGTGCTCAGAACTAAGAGAACCACTGAGATTAGAGTGGGGCTTCCTACAGAGAACCCCTTGGTAGGAAGGCTCATCTCCTTACCCTGCGTTAACCTCAGCTTACCAGCTCCCAGTTGTTTGGCTCTGAGATAGGAGGCCATAAGGACACTGGGAAGATGGATGCAAACTAAAAACTGTTGAAAGGCTTTTGGGGAGGAGGGTGTTAGAAAATGATCTTTGATATAAGTTCATTGACTTTCTTTAGTCTTTCAAGCACAGAGCCTTCTCCAAAGGAGAAGGGAAATCACCACTTCCCCAAATGTGTTGGGTTTTGTTTTTGTTTTATTTTTTCTAAGAAGTAGAGAAGCTACATATTCTACTGCTGTTTCAAAAATGCAGGTTTTTAGTTTTTTTTTTTTTTTTAATAAATATATATCTAAAAAGGGAAGGGTTGTATGTGTGGTGGTTTTGGGTTTGTTTTTTTTAATACCTAGGAAAAAAAGGAGTCAGGTAGGTAATCAAAACCAGGGAATAAGTTCTCTCTATAGTTACGTTTTCTAAAACAAAATATACTGAGGCCTGGCTCTGGTCTTGCGTGTACCGGTGTATGCTCTGTAGTTCTACTGATGTTAGTGAACCTTGAATCCTTTAAGGTAACCTCTTTTCATGCTTAGTTGTACATCTAATGAAGATTCATGGCTTCAAAGTTACTCTCAAGCACCAGAGCTGGTGTCATTCTTAACTAAGCCATCCAGTAGTTAATACATATTACACAATCATCTGCATATTTAATGCAGGGCAGAGAATTTCTATAGAGGAATCTATAGCTTTTAATCCAGCGATGAATCATTTATGGGATTTTGGATTATTCACTTTGCACTGAATTAAGTTGTCTCTCTTTCACAAAGTGAGACCCCCCCCGACATGGTCTGCGTCACAGTCCAGGCTGCACAGTGATGTATGTTGCTGGGATGAATCATTTATTAGACGTTTTAGATCACTTGCCCAGCAGTGAACTAAGCTTGTTAATTTTAAATCTGTTCATATCCATTCCTAAGTACACAAAAAGGATTTTGTGTACATGAAATTCATCTCCCCTTCTTCCTCCCTCTTCCTCTAGTGCACTAGTGAATTATCCATGAAGTCTGGGTTGGGTTCGTTTTGGATGCAAACTTTCCCTTAGGGGATGTAGAGGCAGCGTCCTGGTGTGGGGGACTGTTTGTCCAAGCCATTTTTGGATCTGGTGTGCAGGTGTTTGGTGTGAGCCTTTCAGCTCTCAGTTGTGTCCTACTTAAAAAAAACGTGGAACTGAAATGATTGTGATTTCTTAGCTTTTAATGCACATGGTATAGTCCTCTTAAGACCAAAGGAGCTGTGCAGAGAACTTATCAATGGACCTTAGGATGAGGTATAGGAAAACTCACATAGACTGTAATACTCAAGCACTGATTTTCTAATTTTTTAAATATTTTTTTAGTTTCAACCTGCAAGCCTCAGCCCATGCTGGGGCAGAGCTTTCCCAGGGCTTTCCTGTGAGCTGTGCTTCAAGGACAAGGGGAAATCAATCTCCCAATGGAGCGGTGAGTCAATGCTGCTTTTGAATTCTGCTTGGTGTTTTATGCCCTTGGTCCATTATCTAATGGAGAATATGATGAGGTAATTATGGAAATACACAAATTGCAACCTCATGAATACCAAAGAAATTTGTGATGATCCATGCTAAAAGAATGCATAAAAATGCAAATCATTTGTAAATGGGGAGCAGTAAATCTTGTTAATATTAATAACTTAGAGCATTTAATTGCATCAGGTCTGGATGAATTCTACCCAAGGCCCTCTGAAGAGAGGTTTTTAAGACTCTATCCTGTGAATTGTGTGCCATGAGGTCAAGGGGAGCTCTAGCTTGGATCCTCTTGGTGTGTGGTTGCCTTTGGCTCCCTCTGTAGTCGAGGGAAGAAGGATGGGACTGGTCCAGAAGGTGACCCAGCTCACCCTAGGGAATCTGGGGGATGCTCCATGCTCTTTTGTGGGAGGACTTCAGAACTCAGTTGAGCATTGCTATTTGCAAGACACTGGACTCATACCATAGGGACTCACAGTATGACACTTTATGTCTTCTGTGTGGCTCTGACAGTAGTTAGGCTAAATAACACTGTTGGAGAAAAATGTCCTGGGTGTATAAAACCTCATTGCCTTGTCAGACACGCAGGCTCTCTCCTAGCTGGACCAGTGCTGGGGAGCATGGCTACCTCTGAAGTTAATAAGAGTGGATTGTCTCTGAGGTGGGATTGGGTCTCCATCTTCTTCTCTAGGAGAGGATGTTTGTGCCATTCTGGCTTCTCAAAAGTACTTTTTTTCCCAGTTGCATTACTAATAGTTAAGAGTATGCAGTAGGCTACCAAGTGAAGAGCTCTGAGAAAGTGCTTCATGTCTCTGCAGAAAGCTAGCTTAGCAGCTGTGGGCAAAGATGTCATCAACATAACTCCTGCTGAGTTATGCCAGTTTCCTCAGTCTGCAAGCACTTCTGGCAAAGCTTGTTCCACGCTGAGGCTTGTTCCACGCTGGTCCTGTGCTGGACACCAGCAGCATCATTGATCTGAACATCTCTACGGGCTCTGTGGTCGCTGTATCACAGAGGAGGTGGTAGAGAACTTGCAGAGGACTTGGAACTTGCAGAAGGCCGTTAAATGAAGCAGTCATAAAACTGGAATGAGAGGCCATTGACTGGGAATTTCAGTGCTGTTTCTGGCCAAAGAGATCCTCTCTTCTCTCTCTAGGTTGCTTAGTTTACAAAGCTGAGGAATGTGTTCACGTGTGAGTGGTTTACCATAACTGCATTTTAAGCACAGATATGGGGAACACAAATGCCACAGCTGAGTGAGCTGGGGATAGACATAGGTGGTGACTAAGTGCCTCTGCTTTCCCTGGGAGTCTGCACTGCTGTGGTTGCCTCCTTCAGACACACTTCATGGGGAACAAAACAGCAGCATCACCAGAATGGTTGAAACTGGAAGCAAGATGCTGGGACGCCACAGGGCCTCCCTTCTGCAGCATAAACACTTCTGGGCCAGTTCTTCTGTGCGCTAGTGACAGGGCTTTGTCATCAGGCTTCTCTCTGAGTTTTGTCATATCACAGGGAATCTTGTTTGGGTTTGTGGAAGGTGGTCCCAGCAGCGTCCTGGGGGAGGAAAGGGAGAAATTCTTTAGCTGTGTTCAGCTTTTTGCCTTTTTTGTACTGTTGTTGTATTACCTCTGGCCAGGTGTGGGGGGGCTTTTGTTAGGAGTCTGCTGGGTTGAGATTCCCCCTAGATATACACTCACTGAAGCTTTCCCAAGCCATTAACGAACTCTTTGTTTATTTCTTTTCCTTTAAACTTTGCCAGGCTTGTCAGTGGCTGGGTGTTTGGTAAGGTTCATATTTATCGGCTTCTTCTTCCCTCTTTAGTTCCCTCATTTCCTGTCTATAGCTGAGTTATTCTACAAAAGAAATTAATTTTATAATAGAAAGATACTGGATGGCACTTTCAGACATGGTGCCTGCAGCTTCATAAAACCTGATGAGGGAGAGAGGAATATTCCAAGAGAAAACGAGAAAAGGTCATGATATATTGCTTATAAACAGCTCCCTGGATCTTATTATCTTTGCTGTGTAGAAACCTGGAGATCTAGATGGGGCTTTATAATTCACATCGAAATTCATTGTATCACACGTCTCCTGTAAAGCCACATTTTTGAATGATACGGCAAACCCTATTAAACAGGTACTCATTAAACTACAACACCTTATAAATTCTTCCTGAGTTTTGTTGACAGTACACATCAAACACAAACCATTAAGTGCTTTTCATTTTCCTGGTAGTGTGCAATCATAATGCATTACATGACAAAATAATGTGTTTACATGACAGATTTAATGCTTGATCTGCTGTGTGAAATGCTTCTGAGCACCAGAAGATAAGAGAAAAATGTAACATTATACTTCCAAGTGTCTATTAATTCTTAACTAATAATAAATTATAGTGGGATGCTGATAGAAATGGATGAGAGAGGCACATGCACATGGGAGGAATTCATGAGGATCGGTGACGGCAATGAATACTAAATGCAGACATCATAACTAGAGCTAAAACGAAGCATTTCTATGTTGACAAGAGAGCTCCTAGAGCCTGAGGACCCGCTGCTTCTCCATGGGTGTGTGTTTCTTCTTTTATGTCCTGACAGCCAGTACTTGCTTGCAGTGAAGGTCATGTTCAACTAACTTTCACTTGTCCCTCTCTCCAATATGGTGCCAGCAAGGAGTCACAGCTTGCCCCGTCCTGGGAACTGGCCAGGCATGTGGCCAGCATTGAAACTGGACATCAGCTCTGAGGATATGAGGGTGCCCTGCGCTGCCCTGGTAGAGCTTCCTACCAGCCCTTTGTGTTACCCGGGAGCTGGAAGCGTTACCCACTTGTCCCTTTTAAACCTTGTGAGCAGCAAGGCTTGCTATAGTGAGTTGGTTTTCTTTATAAATTGCCAGTCTGTGCCAAGCCTGGCAGTTGAAGGAGCACCAAGGGATGGCTCTGTGGACCAGGGGCCAGCTCTGCAGGGCTTGCAGCGCCATAGCAAGCCTCTGCGTGGATGTTGTGCAGGGATGATGGGTTCGTTGAGGACAAGGGCAATCATCAATTCCCCTGGGGTTGGGAGAGGCAAACAAAAGTCAACCCTTGCTTGCCACCAGCAAAAGAAAGTAAACAAGTTCCTGTTTTTTCCTTCCTCCTCCCTTCTCCTTGGCTCCTCTAGCTGGGAACAGGTCTATCCCTGCACCTCCTGTGCTGATCCATGGAACCTGTGCACCCTCATCCTGCATGTCCCAGCCACTCCAGCCCACACACCCCCAAATCAAACCCCAAGGGAAGGTTTGCTCCCACATGAATGATCTGTTGTCTTTGAGCAATCATTTCATGCTTTGATTTGGGTAGTGCTTCCTACTTGTCTTCAAAACAGAGTACAGACAAATTTAGTCTCAAGGCATTCCGTGACAAATTTCATCTTTTTTTCTTTTGAAAACTTCTGACAACTGCTTTTGCTTTTGTTTGCTTGTTTTCATCAAAAATGGTTGCTAGTTTTGGAGTTTCTTTACTAAGAATTGTCCTTCAACATGTCTAATTTCTCCATGGGGCTACTAGTCCACTGACAATCCTTTCCACCCATGCAACCGTACTGGAACCCATGACTTAGTTGACTTCCAGCCCCAGCAGATAACTGTCAGGGCCTTGAATATGGAATTCCAAGAGTGATATTCAGCCACTTCACAAGTTTGGAGTATGAGGGCAGCTGTGTCTATTAATCTTTAAAGAGAACCCAAATCTCTGTTTTTTATTGCAAGTGGGAGCCAAGAAGGAATTGGTATGTGGGAAAACAATGCTGTAATGATGACATACAATCAAAGGGAGGGTAATAAACCTGCTAGTTCTCTATATTTACTGGGGGAGTTTGCTGGGGAGCAGGAGCTGAGGCTTGTTTTAACTACAGACAGCTTTCTCCTTTCAGTTTTTATGGCTTTCTCAATCACTTTGCTCATCTGCTGCTGGAGGCTTTTATTTGCTGATAAGGGCTGTTAACCAGTTGGAAAGTCAGACCAATGAAGTTATGTAAAATGCAGCAAACACTTTTTGGCAGGTTAGAGCCACGGTGCTGGAGGAGTCGGGGACATGGGAAAGCTCCTGCCCCTCCTGTTGGAAAAGGAAATGTCCTGAGGAGGAGATAAATCCCAGTAAACCATATATCTATGTGTCACTGTTTTACTGCAATTTGTCGCCCCCTCAAAGGGGACATATACATATATATATATATATATATATATAAAGTGTATAGGGGTGTAGATATATATACACATACCTATATATGTCCCTGGTCCTTGCCATCTGACATGACAGTGAGTTCCTTTTGCTTATTCTGTTCCCTCTTTTTCAGAGAAATTCCTAGTCCCCTTTAATGAGCAAGTGAATAAAATGGGGAAATGAATAACAAATGCTGATTTGCTATGGGAGGGGTGCTCAGACTGCCTTGCTCCAACGTGGTGCTGTGAGCAGCAACTCTTAGCGAGGAAATTACCAGCTAAACTCCTGCAAGTCTTGGAGGTACATAAAAGGCTACTTCCAAAGTGACTTTGTAGTATCTTTCTTTATCTGGAAGCAAACAACAATAGTCATGGAAAAAATACTGGATTTTAACATTGCCATTTTCCTTTCAGCACTCTTCAGAGCTGTGTCGCTGCAAGGGTGCAGGGACTAGCGCTATGGCTGCAGCATTTTCTTTTCCAGCGAAAAAATTTCTCGGAGCAGAGCATCGAATGTGTGTAGGCTTCCCCGTGTGTGCATGGGTGCTTTGAAAAATCCCAGGCTTTGCTGAGAATTCAGATTTTCTTGCTTATAAGCTCTGTCTGGAAGTGTGATCTTATTTCATGGCATTTTGCCCCCGAGACAGTATTTCTAACCTCTGGAGCTCTGTGTATGATGCTACTGCAAAATTCAAGAGCAGAGTGCTGTTAGATTGAGTTCTTAAAGGGGTATTCAACATGGAAAGCTGGAGTGTAGGACATAAGGCTTTATGACCCATGGTGAACCTGTTTGGGTTTTTTTTTTGGGGGTTGGAAGTTTTTTTTAGGCGGGGTTTGGTTTTGTTTTTTTTTTTTTTTTTTTTCAGAGCCAATAGTGATTCTGGGTGTGCTTTTTTTTTGCTTTGTCGTCCATTATTTATTTATTCTTATTTGCCCCTTTCTGAGAGAATTAAAAATTAATCTGGAATATTACATCTGGAAGGTCATGTACAATTTTTTTATATATATATATATATAAACTATATATAATTTAATGTTAAAAAACCCCAAAACAAACAAAGAAGCCCCAAACAAACTTTTCCCAATATCCAGCTACTATTTTTCAGGTCCCTCTTGCAATTTGCTAGCATAACTCAGTTGACCTCAGTGCACTTTTAACAGTTTCTCCAATTTTACAATTTTTAAAAGGCTTCTAATTTGCTTTAGCTCATTTAATGTCCCCAGAGTTGTGGATTCTCTTTAAACCCTTTATTTCCCACCAACTGTTTGGAGATCTCAATTACTGGACAACAGCAACACCTGGTTAAAAAAAAAAATTCCTGGAGAAGCAGGCATCCTTTTCAAATCTCACCTCCATTTTGTCATCACTTAAAAAATGAGGAGCATCAGATTTTACAGAAGCATTTCAGTTCCCCTTTGCTCTTTCAGAATCTTTTTGCCCTGAAATAAGTTGGAAAAACATCTGTAGTGCCTGTTAGTACAGTCTCAGCTCTCTCAGATTGTGTATGATAGAAAGGCGGCAACCGACCTCCCTCCTACTTTCAGTCTTGAGAAATTTCCATCTACCCACCAAGAAATATGAAGTCAAAACTGATGACTCTGCCTGGAAGTAGCCCACTGCAGTGTGACAGCTCCTCCTCCCCGGAGTGGAGCAGCAGCACCGGGAGCCTGGGAGAAATACTGCTGACTGCAACAACCAATTCACTCGATTTTGCCTTTCCTCTCTGGAAACAGTTCAAAGCCCTCTGCAGTCAGGGAGCCTGAAAGAGTGGCTAGGAAAGGATTTACTCTTTGCATTAGTCGAGAGACTGCAATCTTCAGTGTAGCGCAGTTAATTGAAAACTGGGGAAGGCAAGGCTGTTAAAAGGTGAGTTTCGTGTGAATCTTGGCTCTCGGTAGTAAACCCCAAAGTTCAAACTAGTTTCTTCCCTGTTTCCTTCTTGAAAGAGATGCAAGCTCAAGGGATATAGAGCTGAGGGGTTTTGGATGGTCATAAAGGTGCTTGGTAATGATGCAACATTTTTTTGCTGGAGAGCAGAGCAAATCCAAGGCACTCACTGCGAAAGCCCAATGGGGCTTTGGCCGAATGCTTGTTAGAGCTGATTTCCTCTATTTCTATAAATGTGTGTGTATAAACTTCCCAAATTGCTAGTGCATCTGGCCTATGCCCTCTAGCAGTCCGGGTTTTGTGCTGTCACAGCGGAGCAGGTTGGTGCCCTGACCCCGTCCCTTCTGCCACCTCGCAGGCAGCAGCTGCTGCAACTGCACTTGACAGATTTTCCTGGCTGCTTCATGCTTTTGGAAGACCACTTTCCAAACGGTGGTCTCTTAACTGTGTATAATATTGGCACTGAATGTGAATCTCACTTCAGGAGAAGCTGGTATGAATCCTTTTAGAAGAAGTTGGCCCCTACATCTGCTGGTCTGTGCAGTGGGTTCTCTTTCCCACCCTCTGCAGGAAGGATTTAAGATCTCCTTTTCTGAAGTTACATTTTCTGATGGAGACGCATTAAAAATTGATTACTTTTTTTTTTAGCAGGCTCCACTACTTTCCTGCTGGGGCTCTTTATGTAGAACTAGATTTAAACATCTCCTATTTACTATAAATTGTATTGACCTGGTAAAATCCATGCCATTTTCAGCAAAGTCTGTTCCATTTGAAAATAAGATATGAATCTCCTGACTTTAGAAAGCATTTCTAAAAGACCCCCCATCTGATGCACAAGTGGGGTCAAAGCTGGAAACTGAGATCCAAAGTTTTCTGTGCCTCCGCCTCGCCCAAGCTGCCACCTGATCTACTGATGGTTTTTTACCACATTAAATCTGTGCAACCATCAGAAAGTTTTACTTCTCGGCACTTGTGAGTTAATAAAATCCACAGTCCTAACAGGCTCAGCTGCTTTCCTCCTGCCGCAACATCTCTGGACCCCTGTGAGATGCAGAAGCGAGGCACGCCGCTGGCCGGCACCTCCGAGGGGCTCAGCCTGTGACTTGCTCCCTGGCTGATGCTATGCCTTGATAGCGAGTTTCTATAAAATGTAATTGCTTCTGCTTTCTTTTAAACACAACCAGAGGAAGGAGAGCTGCTGAGGGTAAAATCTCTTGTTTATAAAGTAAGCTGTGAGTTACAGCGTGTGCTTGTGCGTTGGAAATCAGGAATTCGTTTCCACCCTTTTCCTGAGGGATTCTAAACCCACTTTTCGCAAGAGAGTGCCTGAGCCAGTGGCTGCCCTGGAGTAGGCATCCATCGTCTGGAGCCAGGATACTGAAAAAAAAAAAATTTGGGTCCCACTGGTGGCAGAGAGAGAGAGAAAGTACTGTCAAAAAGGAGCAGAATCCAGTGAAAGGGAGACCTAGGCTCTGGACCTACCCCACCTTTGCTTTGCATTTTCCATTCAACATCTATGGAACCAAGTATATAAGCTTTTGGACCAGAAACAAAGTCCATTTCCCTCCCTTGTGAATGTCTTACCAAGCAGCTTATACCTGCATAGATCCTGTGCCCCTTTTGCCTGTTAAGAAGATTGCAGGTGGATCATCCCTCTGGATGGTTCAGCTTTGGCTGGATCGTTTCCAAGGCAGCTACGAATCCCTGTGCAATGCCCCTCTTCCAGGCCCTTCAGTCCAGGATCTGGATCCACTCCAGTAGCCCAGCACCTCTACTCAACCCCAGCAACTGCTATGCCTAAATTTCAGATGCAAAAGGTACTTTCATGCAGCCCTGAGTGTATGCACACAGGAGTAAGTGAGCCACTCGATGAACTGATTAAAGATTTATAGTTCTTGCAGTACATAGCCCTCTTTTGGGGAAAATCCTGGATCAGAAATCCATCTCTGTCCTCACTAATCCACGTATTATTTTCTCTCTCATTACTTTGTATTGATTCATTTCCATTTCATGTTGCAGCATCGAGTCACCAGTGTGTGTCTGATATTGCGATACATTATTTAGCTGTGTCCTGACTCTGGTGTTTGGTGGCATCTATTAGCATGGTTGACTCCTCTCTGTCTGTTTATTTAGTGGTCGTACCTTAATTTTTTTCCTTAATACTACTAACATCCTACTGGTCTGTTAGCTGGTCATATTCTGCCTGAATCCAAAGTTAACTCTTTTGTGCTTTCTCTTTTCTTTCCACTTTGCCACCTGCAAAATGTTTTCAGGAATCGTTTTTGTCTCTGACTTTGCAAATGGTACAAACCCCATTTATGGTGTCATCTCATGGGAATTCATGTATTGAAATGGAGAGCTGAGAGCTCTCCTCTGCTATCACGTACCTCTAGGCTGCCATTCAACCATGGACTGAAGTACCCAGGATATTTTAGGGAGATTTACAAGAGACTGCCTGCCCGCCCCGCAGACCCAGTGTAGTAGGACCAGACTTCTGCCTGTTTTCTCTCTTTGTCTATGTATTTTTGACTAAACATTTCAAGTCAGGAATCCCCCTCTTTTAAGAAAGGGAGGGCGGGACCTGATTTCCTGGTTGGGGTTCTTTGGTGTTATTTTAATATGAATAGAAATCCTTTTATCTTCCCAAAGCCCACCAAATCCCTGATACTTGTCTCTATGGGAGGAAACCAGCAAGTGGTTCTTGCTTTCTAGTGACGAGCAAGTCGCTGCAGCAAACAGCAAGCTGAGTGCTCGGGCTGAGTGTAGACGTGAGCTGGCATTGCTAGCAGAGACGCAGCGGCGCGACCTGGCCTCCAGCTGTCTGCTTGCACAGCCCTTGTCTTTCTCAACCACTGGTCCCCCTGATGAGGGACTGCCCCACGTCTCTCTGGGCATGACCCACTTGCTGCCTCTCATTGCTTGCGATGGGCTTTTAATATTTTAAAATGTTAGAGAACGTGTATCAGCCCCGGCGGTGATGAAACCTTTCTTCAATGTTCCCAGGTTTGTACAAATGGTGTTGCAAGGGACTGCAGAGCACTTCTGTTTAGTTTCAAATCTACTTGTAACAGCTGGGCTGGATCATCTCCCGTGCTCAAAGCCGCACTGCACAGCGACCCCTCTCAGCAGGCTGCCTTTCCATCTCAGCTGCATCCCTTCAGGGTGTCTCTCATCCGCCTGGCCCTTCCTGATATTCATAACAGATGCAGAGTAACAGTCTCCACTTGGGATTTCTCATCATTTTCCTTTGCTGGACTGCCTGAGCAGCAATGGCACTACCTCTAGCATCGCTCTCCATCAATTAGAAAATCCTGCGAGTTCCCTAAATTGCAGCTATCCCTCTCATTTCCTCTGGGTTCACAATAATAATAAAAGACAGCTGGAGTGTGCTGTGTAACTCCTTCCTTGCTCGGCCAGCGCAGCCTGTTTCACAAGTTTTGAGGACATGGCAATACCTTAACCCCAGGACATCAGTAATCTGACTATGCCAACAACTGCCCCATCCCGTTGCTGGATAGAAAATAGTCAGCTATTGGAGAGACACAGAATCATAGAATGGTTTGGCTTAGAAGAGACCTTAAAGATCATCTAGTTTCAACCCCCCTGCCATGGGCAGGGACATCTCCCACTAGACTAGGTCACATCACGGCAGAGTTTAGGAGAGGCTGGGCTGCTGGAAATAAATGTTGCTCAGAAACACCTCTATGGACTCCTTATGACCAGTAATGTGCACACAGAGGTCTTGCAGGTAGTCCACTCAAGTTTTTTTAGGAGGACTAAAAGCCCTCAAATTTTTTCTTTTTTATTTGCCACCTTATCAAGCACATGGGCCTCAGCCACATAGTATCCCTAACCAGAATGGAAATGAGCTCCCATTGTGCAGAGTGACAATTTCTGCCAGCCCTGTTTGGACTTTGGCTCCCATTCATCTGAGAAGGGCTTCACCCCTGGAGAGCGGTTCAGGCGTTGGTGCACCTGGGCCGACCTCCCAGCAAGTGCCATTCTTATTTCCTGGGTTGTGGGTGGCGTCTGCTGTGGTGAGATGATCTTGGACTCAGGTCTCCTCCAGGAAGAGTTGGGATCTTGACTAAACCGTCTTCCAGCGATGCAGTCAACTGTGCTTTGGAGATACTCATCAGGAGCATAGGAACTCCAACGGGATTAGTCTGAGACCCCTCCTTGTTCCATTTCTGGTTTGATTGCACCCAAATCACAGCCATAGTTTCTTATTATGCCTTTCTCCACCCAGCCCCAATATTTCATCCCTAGGAAAACACTTCCAATACTGACTGGATTTGACTTTTTTGATAAAAAAAGTTGACCTTTAAAATGTTCCAGAGCCTCTTACTTTTCTAAACCTTAAATTGTTTTGTGCCTCTCCTTTTCAGCCAATTCAATTTTTTAATATGCTTTTAAAAAAAGCCATCGGCACCAGAGTTGAACCAACATCCTGGGCTTGTCTCGCCAGTGGCACAGTTGGGAGTAAAACTCACCTTCCTCCTCCTGCTTGCTCCTGTGTGGTTGAGCGTCCCCAGTCCTTAATTCAAATGCTTCCTATGATAGAAAATCTATCAGGCGCTAATGGAAGCCGTTCCTGTGGTTAATTACTCTCTTTGGTTTGCAAAAAAAAATAATCGGAAAATGACTCCCCGTACTTAGCTTGGATTGATCCAGTTTCAGCTTCCAGCCATTGGGTCTTATCCTGCCCCTATCTGCTAGATTAAAGAGCTCTTTCTTAATAGAAAACCATGTGGATACTTTAGTGACCTCTTAACCTTCTCCTGGTGAAATCAAATAAACGGAAGCTCTTTGGTCTCTTACTGCAAGGCAAGTTTTCCTGACGAGGGTCAGGGCAGGCCAGCAGGGTCTGGGTCAGAGATCACAAAAAAAGAAAATATTTATGTTCTTGGCCCACTTTTTGGAAACCCAAAATAGATGAACTGTGTGGAGGGATCGGGCACTTAAATACATTTCCTCTCTTTGCTCTTCCTGATTCAAATTAACAGAGAACTAATGGATAAAATTAATCAGACGGTGTTTCATCTATCTCCTTCATAAAAAGGCAGGTGAACATTAAACTACATTAAATATTACTTTCTTATGAGCAAATTGAGATTCTATACAAATACAGTTAATTAAAGATTGAGACCAGCCAATTACATGAATATATACAAGAATGATTCGAATACAGATGCTACAAGATTGGAGGAGGGAAGAAGGAAACCTGTCTGCCCCTAAACCCCCATTTGAATGGCTCAGTGCTGCATTTCATACTTAACTTAATAAAGGCATTTACTGTTAATGAGATGATAAATGTGCTGGAAAACAGGACTAAGTGATTAAAATAGGAGGTTCTTCAGGTGTAGCACTTGGTGAGGGTGGAAATAGTGAGGAAGTGGGTTACTGTGAAGGGACCCAGCAGACAGGCAGTTGGGCACCTGAAGAGGTGTCTCATAGTCCCTTCTTGGCCTCTTTGCCTTCCTGCTGTTTCTTCTTTCTTCCTGGTGTCGTTAACTGTGCTGCTAACAAGCCCTGATCATGCTGCTGTTCTGTAGGTCTGCAAATGAATATAAATGAAAAGACAATCTCTGCCCAGCGATTTTCCCAACCGATGTGCATTTGGTTGTCCAAAACAACAGTACCAGAGGCTAGGTTAATAAGAAGTTGGTCACAGAGCAGAGTCCTGTTGAATAAAGACAGCATAATTTAGCCCGTAAATCATAGGAGATTTGGGAGTTTCTTGAATTATGCTACTATAGCTGGGTGAATTTCATGGTTTTAGTGACCTCCAAGCAAGGACAAAAAATGCTGTTTTCTCTCTAAAGCCACTTTCTGCAAAAATACGATATAGGTTCTGGACACAGAAGAATGAAGGCATTGTAGTTTCAGAAGCTATGTAGGGGGCTTACATTTGCAAACTTTTCATTTGTTATAAAACGCTGATAGGATGAATTCAGTGTCTCTATTCCCCTCTGGAACTGACCTTCTGGGAACAGGCTGCTGAAGCATTTAATATTTAGATTGCTGCAAAAACTACCTGCAGCAAAAACTGCACCAAGAAAATGGGAACACATTATTAGGGTTTTGTTGCAGAATACCTTCAGTATTCTGTATTCAGTACTCTGAATACCTTCAGTTCAGAATACCATTTCAGTTCAGGTTAAGGAACATCAGGCCACAAAACCCCCTCAGATCTCACTTTGCAATTGCAGCTGGGGTAGCCAAGGTAGGTTTGGCTCTGCCTTTCCTTTTCTTCTGTGCTGAAGGGATGAAGTCGTGTCTTTCTGGACATAAATTGCTTCTAGTTACGGGAGGTTAGGAGGAATCCTCCCTGGAACCAGGTTGTCCAGGGATTGACTACTGAGGAGGTTTTGTATATTTCTTTGAAGTATCCGGGTGTCATCACTCCTTGCTTGAAAGTTATGGGGACAAGAAGGCAGTGTTGGCTTATACAATTCAGATGACTTTAATGCAACAAGAGCCACTAATACATTAGAGGAGAGTGCTCATGAGGAGGGGAGAAAAATCCACTGAGTGATCACAGGGGTGTCTTGCTCGTTGCTATAAGCACTAAACTATAATAGCCAGAAACGGGCTGGAGACCATCCTCCTTGGAGGGTTTAGTCTTTGTCTCAGCTCTCCCAGAGGTGGCAGGTCCCTGCACGCACTGGCAATGCCACGCTGGCTGGGGCAGAGGAAAGCTGAGCTGTGCGTTATGCATATGATTAGACTATGTCACATGCAGGACAGAGGAGAAAACAAGATGATGGCTGTTTTGATTTCAGACGTATAGGCACTGTCTCTGCCAGGGAAGGGAAAAAAGAGAATCTGTGAAAGGAAAGACGGTGTCTTCTGCTTGGTATCATGGAGAACAGGTTAAAGGGGTAACACGGGAATGGTAGGAATGATGACAAGGGAGAAAAGGAGGGACAGGGCAGGTCCCTGAAAATGTTTGGCCGATAGGTGACACTCTTTTGCTACGTTTCCAGCAGCCAAGGATGCAAGTGGAAAACACTAGACAGACGCAAACTCTATTTTGGGTAAGCCAAGTATAACTGTTTCTTCAGTCTTCAGGTTTAAATCACGTGGGGACTTTACAATAAATTTTCTGATCAAGAATCTTCCACTTCATCCAATTCCTGATTAATTTGATTCTCCACTTCAACGTGGCTGAAAATTCAGAAACCAGCTCCCTCGCGTTCAGAATAATAACCACCAATATATTTTGCTTGGTTTAAATCTCTTTAGGGTAGGTATTGTGAGATAATTCAACCAACAGCTCTGGGCTGTAACTATTTAATTTTTGCAGAGGGTGGCACATCACCACCACCAAAGGTAAAGGAGTCCAAGAAAAATACATGCATAACAAGAAGAAAAAGAGGGACAATCAGGGAGTTATTTTGCTGATATTTCTGTCTGTGCCACTGACCTGTCTAATGACTTTGGTCAAAGCAAAGGCTCTGAAAGCAGCTCAGAATAACCCCAAAGTCAGAGATGAGTTGGTCATTTTCTGGCAGCAAAGTCTGTAAAAGCACATCTGTTCCACCTACTTTTCCACTGTTTTCTACTACTCTGACAAAAGATAAATGCATGCTTGATCATCCCTCAAAAGAGCAGCGTTGACTTCTCAGATTGCATCCACACCATAATGACTCAGTTGAGAATGACGGTTTACACGGAAAAAGCAGTAGCATTAATTTTTTTTCAGGAGCATTTGAAAGATTTATAGCAAAATTGCATCTTACTTCTAGGGAAGTAACTAGATTAGTACTAATTAAAGACTATATTTTAGACTTTAAAAAACCTGTCACTTACGGATTGCAAATATAAAACTCCCTGGTTTTTTGCTCCTGACTAAGATTTTTTTTGTTGTTGCTGCAGTCAGCAAATGGAAAGCTCCTGTTTTCCGCAGTGTACCTTGCTGGGAGGAAAGTTGTCAACACAAGAAGTGAAGGAGACTGATGGGGAAGGCATTATATATTCCTTTTTAATCTTTTTAATATCCGAGTATAAGGGACACAGGGCCTGCAGTGACCTCTCCCCAGGTGACAGAGTGCCTCTGATCAAGGTCACTTATTAATGCCTCTATTTGTTTGCTCTGGAGCCCACCTATCTTCCTGAATAATTCACGAGCATGCTTGGGCCCAGGAACCCTTTTTAATGAGTTCAGGAAGCAACCAGGGCTCAGGGCTGCAATCAGCTTCAGACCACTGAAGTGCCGAGCACGGGGCACTGTATGCCAGCCCAGGGCTCCAGCGGGTACCCAAGCAATATTGGTCTTCCAGCAGCTTACACTCAGTGAGGACAGGAGAGGGAACAGGCCCCAAGAGGAGGCTGCCAGACCCATCCCAGTGTTTCTTCCTCTTCATCCCTTCAAGACAATGAAACTTGAGAAGCGGTGAAGGACAGAGATTTAATTTCTGCTGGGAAAGCACTCTGATGCTTCTGTTCCTTTTTGGCTTGTTTTCCCTGTCCCAGGCCAGATCCTGCACGTTTTGCAGGTTTAACTGTGTCACTGGTGCTGGAGTAAAGTACTGCTCAGTGGGAAGTCAGGGTGATCAAATTAGACTTGGAGGAGCCAATGCAGATAATTATATTCTGTCTTTACAGGATTTGGAATGTGCCTACTTGCTCATCTCTAAGAGCTTCCCACTCACGATGCTGTGCATAAACACAAGAGCACCCCAGTCTGGTGCTTTCTTTTATGCCAGATTTCTGATTGCGTGGCAGAGGGACCTGTGTCTCTCCCAGCCTCCCATCGCTGTATCTGTATGCTGCGACTCAAGAACAACAAATATTAAAAGATCCATGAATGCACCCTCTCCAGTAGCCACCAGCCTTCATTTTCCTCCTGCTGAGCACCTCCTCTCCAGGAGCAGCCAGCATGGCACACGACCCCCATGCCTGTTCCAGCCTAGCTGGTGTTCCTAAACTCGCTTACAAGTTTTCAGAGAAAAATCAGCTTTGCAGATATGCTCCACTAATCTGCAATGACTTTGGTGTTGGTTTTTCATTCCATTGGCATACTCGCATTTACTTTTTTGCAACACTTCAACACTTAGGTATATTTCTTTTTTTGCTGTCTTCCTTCCTTCTGTGTGATGCAGGCAAGGCAATTTTCTGTTTGAATTGCTTCTGGGGAAGGCATTTTTAAAGCCATACACGTGCTTGAAAACTATGTTAAAGACTTACAGGGTTGTCTTTGGGACCCAGCTGTATACCTTGAGTCCTCCAGTACATAAAGAAGGGCTATAATCAGGGGCTTCTGATTCTTTCAGGAAAGAAAAGAAAAAGAATAGCTTAATTTGCAGTAGTTTTTTAGTTGTCAGTCATGGAAAGCTTTTGAACTACAAGCTCATTGGCACAAGCTGAAGGAGGCATTTGACAGCAGGTTATGCCATCACCCATCAAATGCTGGTGTATTAGACTGCAATAAAAGAAAAAATGGACTTGATGTCATCTTGGATTCCCTGTTTCTGACCTGATCTCCCACGTAAGAGTAAGCAAGCATTACGTTATAGACCTCAGTGAGTTTGTAAAGACTTATGCCTGATTGGCTTGTCTTCTCTGAACCTGCACTAGACTGGTGGTTAGACAAGATCTGTGTCCTCCCTCATGTAGTGATCCTGTCTTTCAGTAAGGTGGTTGGTAGCATGGGCTAAGGGGGATTGTCAAACCCGGGAAACTATACATTTTTAGAATACTTATTCCTATTGCAAAATGAGCTTTAAAGAGCAAAGTTCACGTCCCACTAAGCTATATTTTTGGATTGTGGTTTTTTGGCTGGTCAGTTGAAACATTTGATCTTTTCTATAATGCAAAATAAATACTGGAATGAAAAGCCATACCACACTGCCGCTGAAGTGGTTCAAGTGCCCTGTCTTGACATTTTCAGAATAGAAGACAGATGTTACCAAATGTTTATGGGATGGCCTGTGTTTTTCTTTAATGAAAAATCATTAGCAAGCAAATGTCCACAGAAGGTCTGAACTTTAATGAAATGGGATTTTTTTTCTGATAGAAGATGTTTTACAGAAACATACTGTTGCTTTTTTGGGCAGTTAACTGGCATAACTTTTCTGTGCATGAGTCCTGCCTGTGTGATTTGATCAGAGCATCTTTCTCTTCCTCCAGAAGACACTTGCTCTGCATACCGCTCTATGCTCCATCCCCAGGGCTTTTTCCTCCATGGAGATGCTCTGTGACAGCTGCCCAGACTTTCCCAAATGGTGCAACAGGATCTGTGCTGGCCTGTAAATGAAAGCGAGTTGTGTCTTTAGAGATCGTTGTCTGTAGCCTCTGTGCTAGTGGAAAGCTCTCCCTGAGGACTAGTGTGGGCGGTTTGTGATCAGATGCTGGAGCTGGGGTGAACTCCGTGGAATATTTCATAGTGGTTGCATGTGGAAATGTGCTGTAACAGCACATGTGGGTTCTTTCTGTGACCATGTCTTGTTGCAAAGCCAGCAAGAGATAGGCTGGCCGGGACATGCTGGGCAACTTAGAAGTGCTCTGCACCGTTATACCTCAGAAAAAATATTTTAAAAGGACATATTTGTGTGTGTGTAAACCTGGTCAGGCTGGTACGTTTTCTCGCTGAGGCTGTGTTGCGCTTGTTCTTCTGTGCTACCTATGACTACAGAGGATAATGGTGATTGTCCATTAATTGCCTGCTGATTGATTGAAAATATAACGGAGGTGTTACTGTGTAAGTCTATTTTCACTAAATTAGAAAGATCAGCGTTAGCAAATTGATATTAAACAGAGATTCAAGGCAGCGCAGCTCTAAGTGCAATCACTACTTATTCTTCTGAAAGCCCTGGGCAGAAGTTATAGTCCTATAGGCCAGTATGGGAGAGGCAGTGTTGGATCTTAATCTTAGCCTTTATCTGGTTGGGCAAAGAGAAGAGCTTGATGGAAAAAAAAATACCTGAGACCTGAGGGGACAACGTGAAAAAAAGATGTGATCGGTGGCCAGCGCGCAGGGGGCTGCCGATGGAAAGCGTTGCGGGAAGGTTTCCTCATTGTCATGCTCGCTTTCATGCCACTGTGAAATTGTCCAGGACTGATGGTCTTTGCGGTGTCACAGAGAGCCCATCGCTTCCACACAGCTGCTGGAAGGAGGGATGATCCAGCTGCAGGGATCAAAGCCCCTGAGCCAGGGCCAGGCTGGCTGCCATGTGCTGCCTGTCCGAGCACAGCTGGGCACCAGCAGAGCCACTGCTGGTCTGGGCAGGCACGGTCCAAAATCAGCATGCACATGCCTGGCTGGAGCTCGCTTTGAATTTGCTGCAAGCATCATAGTCTGCCTTCATTCAGCCAGTGTTTTCAGAACATAGCAATGCTGAGATCCCCACGTTTGAAGAGCACCGAGCTCGTTATCTTTGCATAAGATGGTTTCCCTGAAAGTCAGATCTATATATGGACCAAATGAAAATTCCTGCTTGATACTCAACCTGCAGACCCGGAGTCCTGGGGCTGGAGGAGACGTACATTTTAGTCGTTCTGCTGCAGGTGGCACTACTGTTCCTTTTCTTTTAACCATCCCAAATCTGAAGTGATGAGTTATTTGCTATGGTCCAAAGGGCAGCAGAAAAGCCTGACCAAATTTAACTAAACCAGAAGGGCACAAAAAGGATTTTGAACAAAACGTGAGTGACTTGCTTGCCCTGCCCATCCCTTCTCAATTACTGAGAGCAAATAACTTGCATGTAATGGCTATGGGGGAGAGGCATGGAGAGGAATCAGAAAAGTCTTTTTGGCAAAAACAGTGAGCTTTGGGCGGCAAAAGGAAGATGAATTCCACAGTGTTTCCACAAACACAGTGTCTGCCCGGCTGGCTTGGGGCTTCACAACTGGGCAGCAGCAGTCTGGCACTCAGGGCTCCGTGCTGGGGACCCTTTCAGATCTAATGTTCACCCTCTGCACCCTGGCTTGGAGAAGAAGCTCTCTAGAGTGCCAGTCTCTCAGCAGGTCCATGCTACCAGGTTTGTCCTAACTTCCCTAAGGACATAATGAAAATTAACCCTCTTTGAGCCATGGCGATGCTGCCTCTCCTCCAGGCTGATGTGCTGGAGGTGTGACACGGAAGGTCACCAGGACCCACCACATGGGTGATATCTGTAGGATGGTCAAGATTAGATTTTCCTGGCAGAATCTGGGCAGCTGGATTTCCTCCATTGCTTAAAATCCAGATGAAGCTTTGTTTTCCCTTGTGAGCTGTGTTGAGGTAGTGGGAGGGAAGAAGCCAGTAGCAGTTAGTGGAGCAAATGCAATTATCAGGTAGCGTTCAGGCCGGAGGAGGGACGTGGTGGGACCTCTTCCCACCATCCCAAATGAGTCAGCAAGGGAACACAGTGTTCGGGCTGGTTCTACCTGCCCAAAACCGCACATCAAATCACAGTAGGTTAAAACAGAACAACAGAACTTGAAGACACAAATGTGCTGGGCTGAAGAAGCCTGGAGATATTTAGGGTTTTTATCGAAGGGAAGATTAAGAGGTGACCCAGTCACAGCCTGTAACAACAGCAGGCAGAATATTTTTTTAAACTGAGGGAAAGAGTGTAAGTAAATTTCAAAGGTGGTAAATAGCAGCTATATAAATCCAAATGGGAAATAAGGCATGTGAAATGCCATTCAGTGGCATACCCTGGGCAGGTAATAGGTGGGTACAAGCGAGATGTATTTCTTGCCCGTGTGCAACACCATGTGCACTAATCTAAAAAGCCCATAAAAATCTTCATGCAGTTTAGCTTGATTCCATGCAGTACAGGAAGAGTAAACAGAGAGGAAAAGTGTATGGATTGAGTTGGTGGAAATTTACTTTCGACTGATTGAAACTGAGGTGACATAAAGCAGATGGAATTTTTTCTCACCACTGCTAGCTTAAGGAAATGAAGTCTTTCATGATGATCCAATTTTTTCATTAATTTTCATATAAAGAACACAAAATATTGTGGCTGTGAAAGAGCTGAATATGAAGCAGATATAAAATATGTACATAAACCAGGATAACTGACAGCTTTAATACATTTTCAATTTATATGTGAATATAGACACAATTCCCCCCTGCATAAACCAAACACCTCGCCACAGGGTATGACATGGGAAGCATAAAATCAAAGCAATGTGCAGCACTTGAGCTAGAGGAAGGGTGGGGGCAGAGGGCAGGTACTGCCTGTTGGCTTGATGGGATCAGCACCTCCTTCCTTCCATGCCCCGTCTCTGTGGCAGGCATCAGACTTAGTCAGGACCTGACAGGCACAAATCTTTGGTCTTTTTGAATGGTGTTGAGTACTTTCTTCATCAGCAACTCAGGTGTTCTGCTAGAATCAGAGAAATGATGAAGTTTAAGGAGTTGATTGTAATGGCCAGGTGTGACAGAAGGCAATTCGGAGGCAAAGCTGGTGGGACCAGACCATAGCTATTCCCTAACAGCTCCCAGATGACCCAAAGAGGCTGCTTCAAGATTGTTCTAAATTGCACCAGGCTGAAGTCAGATCCTGTGTGATTTGAGGCACGCTGGGGCCATAAAGCCACCCTTACCACCTTAACACCCTGTGATGCCTGCAGTTCACCCAAAATTTTTGGCTTCCTTAAAAAAAAAAAAGTAATGAAAATAAAGGAAAAAAAAAAAAAAAAAAAAAAGAAAGAACAGAGACACAAACACAGAGGAGCAGAATAATAGAGGGAAGAGGTTAAAATTTTCTGCACCCACAGCAGTAACCTGTCCGACTCCCAGGATGCCTGGCTGTGCCCAATGTTGCCTTTTTAATTATTGGCATAATCAGGTCGTGCGGCTAATCGGCACCCTGCTGTAGGAGCTCATGCTCACGCCGAGTCTCTCCTCTGCCAAGACTTTTTTGGAATTTGTTTAGCTGCATGACACAGTGAAACCTCATTAAGAATAAGACCGGCTCTCCATAAAGGATAAGTTCTGATGAGTGGGTCTTTTCTCTTCTGCTTGAGCTACTGTAAGGGCTTCTTGAGTTAATTTAATATAAGCAGCAACAAAAGCCTCTCAGACAGCTCTGCACTCCCCTTCCCCAAATGGCTGTTTATAAGAATTACACTGCCCTACCCTGTGTTTTTCAGCAGAATATTTACAAATATATTTAGCAGATACCACCAGGGCCTGCTGCAGCTCCTCTTCGCTCCTCCAGGAGGACGGTCTGGAGAGGTTGGGTGGCTGTAACGTCCTGGGAGAAGAAGGTTGTGCTATACCTAAAGAAAAGCACCTCCAAGGAAAACGGACTATGGCTGTTGAGGAACATCCCAATCTGGACACTCTCTCTAGACCCTTTCATGGGTTTCCAGCCATACCTTAACCTAGATCTCTTCCAGGAATTTCCACCAGCTTTCCAGGGATCCAGAACCTTTTTAGGAAATCCCTATGGCTTTCTAAGAATATAACAGTTGTTTTCCAGGGATCCTTGCTTTGGAAGATTTGAGGCAATCTCCCTGGTTTTCCAGGAATTCTTCAATCTAGAGTCCTACTAGGAATTCACAGAGAGCTTTCCAGCAAATCTTTGGGCTAGAAGCTGTCTGGGAAGTTTCCTGGTGCTTCCCAGGCAATTTCCTGATATTTATAATGAATTTTTCCAGCTGCTTGTCAGAATTATTTTGGTGACTTTGTAGGCAATTTTCTCACAGTCTTTCCACATGTGTTTTCTGGGGAAATTTCCATTGCTTTTTGTGACTTCTCCCCATACTTTCTAGGCATTATCCTGCTTTTTTTCTAGGAATTTTACTGTTGCTTTTTAGGAATTTTTGTACTGCTTTTTAGGAATTCAGTTGGTGCTTTTCAACTTGGTTCTTTTCTAGAAAATAAAAGTAACTAATTAGTTTAATTAAAAACTAACGTGTTTTTTCCTAGCAATTTTATTAGTGCTTTCTTGAAACTTTCCCACCCCTTTCCAAGATTTTACATGGTATTTTCCAGGAATTTGCCCTTAGATTTCTAGAAATGCTCTGACAATTTCCCCACTGCTTTCTAGGAATTTGCTGCTGTGTCCAAGAACTTCATCGGTTGCTCTCCAGAAATTTGGGTTGTGCTTTGTGGAAATTGTCCTGTGCTTTCTAGGAATTTTCCTCCTCCTTCCTAGTCATTTTCCTAATACTTTCGAGGATTTCATCCACTGCTTTCTAGGCATTTTCCCACTACTTTCTAGGAATTTTGTCTGCTGCATGACATCATTCTTGAGGTGAAAACTCTGTAAACCACTTTCTGCTCTGTTAGCCTGTCCTGGCTGTGCTAGTGGTGTCCATATTAACAGCACATACTGTCTGTGACCAGGTAAAACAAACCAGTGAGACATGGCAACAGTGTGGAGAGGAAAATATGGCACCTCTTACACTTTCACCCATGGTGAAACTTGATTCTGGTCTTGTATTTTCTGCCTGCATTATGGCAAAACTGAGATTTGAGGAGAAACTTCTGTATTTTGAAAAAGTTGATTCCCCCCCCAGTCAATTAACATTTAAAGGAGTTTTGGAATTAGAATTGCTAATGTTCAAGTGTGGTAAGAGCCAAGCACGATGCAGCCTTTCTGTTCGGCGCAGCACCGATGAATTGTTAGGAAAAGGAACTGATTCACTTTACTAAATTAGAACTGATGCCACAGGCACTATGAATGTTAACATCCATGTAATTATGCAAAATATTTGTACTTTTATCTACATTAAGTATGGTACAAGTGTACAAGACACAGAGGCTGTCAGAAAAACACCCACAACTTACCCGAAAGAAAAGTTTCTTATCTCCTTGGTTCCCAGGAAAAAAAAAAGAAGGGTGTAGTGACAGGTTCCATCTAAGTCTGCTTTTTGTAGTGTATCATTAGACATGAAATAAAGAAGAATTCAGGGCCTGGGGGTCTCCTGCTTGTTAATGGGAAGAGCTGGCCTGCTGTGCTGGGAGCACAGTGTGAATTACGCAGCCCAGGGAAAACAGGAGCTCACCATTTCTCCCTGTGAAAGAAGACATGAAGGTAACGGCAAAGTCTGCACACGGAAATGGGAAAATAAAGCGTGACCCAGATAAATGATATAAGAAGTCAGGCACAGCTAACAGTCCCTCTCTTCATACCTCTGCTAAAGAGGGATTTGGGAATTTTTTAGCCCTTTCCAGGTAGTTATCACCCTTTCCTGCAGCACCAGAGGACAATTGACATGTCTGAAGTTGCTCTCAAGACCTCAGAGTGAGGTGAGGCACATAGAACATCATGGGGGCCATTGATTAACCTTTCCTGATTGCCAGCTTGAACTTCTTGTCTCAATGGCAGGACTCGACACAGGACAAGGCAGGAACAGTCCGAGGAGCGACACCAGCTTGTTTCATCCTGACGGACTCTCTCAGGCTGACCTGATTGAAAGGGTAAGCATGTTCCACTTGTATTCACATGTCTGCGGTGCCACTGAAATCTTTGCAGGTAGTGCCATTGGATTCATACTTCTCCCTATTTGGGGAAAAAGTTAAATCTTAATGGTTTAAACACTAAATCATCCCACATGTTCAGAGCTGCCAAAGGAATTGTAGAAATAACCCCAAATATATGATTTAACTTTCAGATGTTTAAAGTTTTAATCTGAATTTAATTACATTTAGGGAGCGGAGGTGGTGGTGGGGGTGTTACCACAGAATACTAAAGCTTCAGCACTTGCCAATTTGAAGGTGACTTCATAAAGGAGAGACTTTCTTAAGAAGGGTTTCAAGGTCAGTTGCACTTATTTTTAGCCAGAAAGAAGGCTCTTGAGAAAAGATTCTGATCAGCAAAACCCTTGATCCTTCACTTTGGATTGATAGATTCTTTTTGGAAGACTATGTCGCTTTTTCCTCCTCATTATTTATCTAAGAAGCTTCCTTATGCTTATGCTCAGAGAGATATTTGACCTTTATATGTTAACCATTGTTCAGGTAGCTCTTTTAATAGAGCAAGCACCTTCCCTCAGTTAGCTGAACTCTGACTGATGTATGTATAAAACCACCACAGTCTGGACAGCAAAACCCCACCGTCCTGGGAGAGATGCTGCTTATTAATTTGGCTTGAGAAGTAAATGACTTTTCATCAATATTAACATGGTTCTGGAAGTCAAATACCCAATATCTCTTCTTATACTCCAGGAGATGGTTTGAGACAGCAGTATGGAGGGTTGAAATTCCCCCATGAAGTCAGTGGTATAAAAACCTCAGCGGTTTATTCACCTTTCTACTTTTCTGACAGCCATTGGAGAGAGGGGTTATTTGTGAACCTAAATGTCTCAGCCTCACCATATCTCGAGAGCTTTGTATACTCTGAGGTTCTGGTCTGGATCACACTGTAAAAAGGGTATTGTTGTTCCCTTTAATGCACAATATGAATATTAATTACTAATACTGTATCATCAAAGTATCAACTCAGTGTTGTCCTCATCAGGCCAGATTCTGCCATACTGGGGTGGAGTTAAGGTAGTTAAGGTGATAGAATTAGGATTTAGCCCTTACATGTTTAGAGTTTGGTTTGTTGTGGTGGTGGGGTTTTTTAAAAAAAAACCCAGCAGAAAAAATTGGTGATTCTGAAGCATCAGCCTGTTGTAAGGCAGTAAAGCTGTATTCCAGCACATCTCCTAATCCATCTCATTCACAAAACCATCAACTAATCCTTTCTACTGCTTGTGATGATCTACGAAGCTTCAAAGCAGTTTCTTTTTCGGAGAGTACATTAAACTGAATTGGTTCTGCTGTAGCTTCTTTGCTACAGAAGCAGTCACGTTTAAGTGAGAAACTGCAGTAAGTGGGATGTCACTGTAACAGCCACGGAACATCAGTGGTGTTACTGCCTCCCCTCCGGAGTGGTGGCCTCAGAGCAGGCGTTCCCGTGGCCATGGTTGCGGTTAAGGCTCGAGGCTTTGCAAGCATAGCTGATGCTCTTCGCAGAATTAACTCTTCTTTTCCTAAGGTCCTCTTTATCATCTTACCTGAGGGTTTATGGCATGGGACTACTGATGGGTGCTGCCCCAAAGAGGGCCCTGGGAGCCTGGATGTGGGATGATCAGAGATCAATTGCAAATTAGATCTGTCACAGCAGGACGCGTGATTGTCCTCTTCCCTGACACTGTCCAGACAATTCAGTCATCAGGCTGAGTCATCCCTTGGGTGTGCAAACAGATTCTATTTGCTGGTCTGCTGAGAGTCTGGAAAACTGTGCAAGTGGTGTCTCATGGGTGGTTCTCGCAGTCCTAGAGGTATGTTACTGATGTCTCTATGTGTGTGCAGGTATGTGCACCAAGTGCTGGTTTGCCCTGGCAGGGCATTTTAACCTGCTGAGAGAAGGAAAAACCTTTCATTAAAAAAAAGACAACACCCAAAACCCCACCCCCAAGAGAGAGCATTCGTATTTAGGGAAGATCCAATTTTACCATGGGACCCCGTAAAGAATGATCTGATTTCATAAGTTGGAAAAGCTTATGAAAACTCATCTAGCAGGCAAAAGGGCACTGCTCCCAGGTCTAACAAGTGCAGCACTCTTCCCCAGCCCTGGGCCCCACAGCTGGAAGCCTCCTAAGATTAAAAGAAAGAAAAAGTAAAAGAAAAAAGTGAGAAATACTGGATCTGGTACAGGAATCGTGTCTCACCTCAGCAATGTGTTCCTGTGGGCTGAACTGGGGTTGAAGTCTATGGTTTAAGGAACTCTGCTGTATCATATTCCTTCAAGTAATTTAACAGTTTGTTTGTTTTTTGGATAGCCGAGATTGGTAAGTGGTGGTGACTGCTTGACACAGGGCTTTAGCACCTTTGAGTCTTGCTTTTATAGTCAGGTTCTTGTAAGATGACTAAAATTACATTCCCCAGATGCAATCCACTCCTCACGTGGAGCATTTGGCTGCTGCTCGAGCAAGAGGAAGACAGCACTGTGTCCACCAGCAGATGGGACATAAGTCTAGGAGAAGTTCTGGTTGTGGCTGGATGAGGCGTTGTTCTTTAGCCCTGTTAACCTGCTTGTTGTTTCATTTATGGAGGCAAGAGCTGAAATGGAATGAGGTGCTTTCCAGCCTCTACTTTCAAGTTTGACAAATAACTGCAGCTGCTGGTGGGATAGGAGGGTCCACAGTGAAAAGCCTAAAGTGCTAATTATCATCCCATCCATAAGCAAGATACAAGATTTCTAAGCTAGAAGGTTGATGCCCCAAGATTTAGCTTGGGAACAGTCTTCAAAGTTGTTTATAATTCTTTCTTATGCTATGACTAGGTAAAATATTTTGTCAGTTGTGAAATCTACTCTAAATCCCAGAGAACTGCCGAGAAAGAAGCAGTTTGTACATAATCACAAAACAGCGGTTTCTTCAGACTTGCTCTATATTTACAGCTCTCCTCCTCGGGAGTTTTCCTATTGCGATTAGGAGTCAAGATGCATAAGAAAAATGCTGTCTCTGTCTCCTACATAGATTTGGGTCAGCACAGTGGAAGCCAGGAAATTCAGCTGGTGAATTAGCGGTGGCTAGTGTGCATCGGAGGTATTTGATCTGTATTGACTATCAGAAATAGCTTGAACTCCAATATGTGATTCAGATGGGAGACTGCCAAACTTCTGTGTCAGCATCGCAGTGGCAACAATATAAAAGAAAGGAGTAGAGATTACCACAGAGGGCGAGATCTGGAAATAATCCTTCACAGTGTGACTTTCTGCGTTGTTAGACAAAGAGGGAGCAACTAATTGGAGCATTATTTTCCTAACAGAAGCTCACATTTTGCTCTCGGTTACATGTCAGCAACTACAGTAAAGTAATTGGAATAACACCTCCAGCAGAAGAAGTTCAGATACCATGGTGATGAGTGCTAATAGAGACTCCGGTTAGATAAAGCAGGATGCATAGATGACAGATTGGTTCAGGTAAACGTATCTTAAAAGTCAGAAAGATTTTCACCTGTGGCTTTCTTTTGAATCAGACACTAAACCAGATAGCTTTAGAAGTGTTCATCCTAGAGAGGTGCTCATTTGCAGGAATCTGAAGGTTGCTGTACTAATGCGTCAGAGATCCAAATTCTGTTTTCTTTGAAGTCAACAGAAATATTGCAGTTATAAATTGTGATCCTGGTTATGAAATCTTATTTACTACTGGAAACTGAGACAATATACGTTTCTACCACATCTGCTATACTGTTAGAAAGAATTTTCTATGTTATATTTTTAAAGACGTGCAGGTCCTGAGTTTCCTGAGTAGGCTTATGACACCTGGATGTTAGTTCTGAAACGTGGCGAGAAAATCCGTAGGTAAACCTAACCAGTGTGTCTATGAATGTTTCATTGCTATGAATTTTTGCTGAAGATCTGTTCCCCAGGCACTAACTACAGAGGACAGAAATGTATTTTTTAAATTCCCTTTTATATTTTTTTCCCAGCTAACGCTCAAATAAGATTAAGAAAACTGTTCTTGACTATGATTTTTCTTTTATTTTCTCAAAACATCTGGAAACAGCTATTAGGGAGTTTAAATGATTAAACTTGTGATTATTCTATGACAGGCGAAAGTTGATATGAACTTTATTTTCTGAACTGTATCTCAGGTAAATTACTGTGTCTGGGAGGGAACTGGGCTGACATGCCCAGAGAGGAAATCAAACTGGTTTATATGCAGTAAAGGCAGTCAGCGTATGCCTACCAAAATCTAGAAAATCCACTCGGAGCGGGACTTTGACAGTATTCCCAAACAGTCTGTGTGAATCTCTCATTAAATTTTAGGAAGTTTAAAGGGAGCTGATGTGCACCTCAGACTTCCAAGATTTCTTCACTGGCGTCCTCTGAGAAAAGGTGGTTCAGCCATCTGGGACAACAGGTTCCCCACTCCTCCCTTCCTTCCTACTCCCAGAACTTCCATCTAGTATTTACTCAGCAAGATGTACACAGGCTGACAAAGTTCTGCATCTTTCACTAACAGGTTACTTTATAGAGTCGAGCTTACAAAACTGATGCTTGTGAAAGCATTTGCTCATAATAGCTTGTAAGGGCTAACCAAGCTTGTTCAGCCATTAAAATACCACTTGCACTGAAACACAACAGTGTGTTGAATTGTGATGATCTTCAACCACTTTTGTTTGGGAAGCTCCAGAGGAAATAATGAAATGCTTCGGTTTCATATAGCTGAATGGTATATCAAAGCTTTATTCAGTGTGGAAGTACCGATGTTCAGCCAGGAAATGGAAGCATTGACCTATACATAAAAACAACATGCATGAATTTTTAGAAATCAAAGTTCAGCCTTATAAGAGGAATTACTCTTTTTAACAGCTCATGGAAGTGAAAGTCCCTGCTTGATGGGTTGACAATGAAAATTATATAGTCTGACAGCCTTCCTGATTAAAGTAGAAGGTCAACATCCATGGTATCAGAAATCATTCCTTTTATAATTGTTCTGGGTAAATATAGGTTTCTTTTAGAAGTTTTAGCCCAAGTCCAATATAAAAGTCTGTAGCTCAGACGTGGTGGGAAGCAGATTGTCTCTTCATCGGTTCTCAAAGCTCACTCAATGCAAGACTTCAGCAGAAGATAACTGCTATAGGCAGCTTCTGGTGATGTCACGTGACCTCTGCTTCATTTCTTCTCTTCCTCAACATCTGCTTTTCCCAGATGTTGTCTAAGCCTTTTAGGCAAACAGCTTCTGCATTACATGATGCTCAGGTATGTTGCAAATATAAGGGTTCTGTGTTAGTCTCTGCAAGTGTGCATTCCTCCTAATGTGACAGATAGTGGAGCAGAACTAGGAAGGGGTTCTGTATTTAGGTTACCTGAAGCTTCCTTGTGCTCGTTATTACACTACGTGTTAGAGAAATGTATTAATCCTAGAGCAGACCTGCAGCCAGAGATACTAAATGGCTTATATGCAATTGTTCTAAGCACAAGGTTTCCTGGAACCTAGCCTCATGCATTAGTCTCAAAGCTAATCTTCCTCAAATAGTTTGTTCTGTCTAATTATATCATAAGACTGAAAATTGACAAAGTTGCCTGGGGTTCCACTTTGCAGCTAGAAGCCAGAAGTAATAACATTTTGCTGAATATTATTGTTTCCCCCGACAAGGAAGCTCCTCCAAGTCTGTGCCAGCTAGTGGCTACCCTGATAGACAGGGTGTGAGATACTGGCATAGACAAGAAGTTTCAGGTCCCTAAATGGAGAAGTTTAGCTCTTTTGTCCTACCTAACTACATGTCAAATATTACGTGACTCAGATCTCTCTAAATTTTTGGGCTAGATCTAGGTGAACTCACTCAGATGAGGATTTGAGTTGGTATCTGTATAACCAGGCGTTATCTCTCTATGCTGCTCTTCACATTGGTTTCATGTCTAGCCAGGGGGGTGGAAGAATGCTGTTTCTGCATCAAATTCATGTTACTTCCTTGCCTCTATCATTTTGGAAAGCAACTTTCTGCATCTCAGAGGTGTTTGACCTGATGTCTGCAGAATGTACTGCAGGGACTGTCAAATCAACATTTCCAGACTTCTGCCAGTTAGATGGAAAGGAATCAGAGGAAGGCATCTGTCAGTCTTTTACCAGCTGAACATCTGGGAAATACAAAGTGATTGCAGAAAAGTTGTTGCACTGAGGCATTTTAACAGATATTTGCTAAGCAAACTTTGGTAATTAACAGAGAACTTGAGAACATTAATGAGAACGTTGCCTATCAGGTTTCCCATGTGCCTGGCATCTGATTAGCTAGTGTACAAGTCACAAGTGTGTTTGTAACTCAGCGTCAGGCTGAGAGGACGGCCTTAGGAGGTGCATCAGGGAGAAATCAGAGGAAGTACAGTAACGTTTGAAAAAGAAAGGCAGAACAAAGCAGTCTTGGAGCACCTTCTGCATCCATGATTTTGGACTCATCTCCCCAGATTATCTTTCTTCTGGAGCAAGTCCCAAATTTCTTGGAGACAGGAGCTAAACTCAAACTTGTGTTTGATTTCTCCCAAGGACCATACTAAAAAATAGCTGTTTTTTTCATTCTATTGCTTTGTTGTGCTATTATTTTCCTTCCTTTGGAATGAGCCAAGTCTGAATGCTGGAGGCCTCCAGCTCTCCTGTTTCTTGAGAAGTCATTGTTATTTCTGGGAGAGTGCTGTTGTTAACAGCTCCTTACTTCTTCAATTCTCCTCCACATGTGGGCTCAAGGAATGCTCCGTCATCCCGAAAGGGAAGAGGAATGAGAGCCAGAGATGAAGGCCCTTTTGGTGTGATGTTGCTCCAATATTGCATTAACACTATGTGTGTTTTGTCTGCTGTGTTTAACTTTTGACTCTCAGTATTAGTAAAGAAGGGAAGGAGCTATCTTTCCAGGGAGACATTCCATACAATTTATCTTTCTGTGCATGAAAGAAGACGGACTAGCCAGGCAAAATACCTGTTCTTGTTACAATGGCTGTATTTGCTTGTCTTCGAACACTGTTGTCCCATTTTGACACCATCTTCACATCTGCCATGCAGCAGCAGGTGTCGATGGCATTGTGCTTGGCTTGGCTTCAGCAATCGATAATTAACAGTAGTCAGAGCATTTCTTCCAAAGACTCAAAACTTGCTTATCTACAAAGATAAAGACCTGGAGGGCCGGGCCTCCCAGCACTGCCTGTGGCATTCCCTGTTAGAGGATTCAGCTGTCTACCTGGAGTTTGCTAAACACGTTATTTAGTACATCGAATACCACAAGGTGAGAGAGAAGTTGTGTGAGAATCAAGTGTCTTGGCAGGAGAGTCTTGCTCTCGCCAGACTCCCAGCCTGGGATTTGACTGATGGCTGGATTTCTTTGCACAAATGGGAACTATTCCTGGTCCCCAGGAGTCTCGCTCCCTTCTGGGGGGAGAGCAGATGCCCTTGACTTCCCACCCTCTGTAGAACTTGCTGCCAGACCGGCTCCGGGCTGTCAGCTTAAGCTGTATGGAGTTGGTTTTAAATGGAGCAGTTGCATAAGGGATCTTTCAGTCTGCTTTAGCTTCTCTCTTTGCATCTAATCATCCCTCTCATCTTGAGGGGAATGATTGCGGAGAGGTGTCAGGATGTCAGAGGCTTTCTGTGCCAGCCCCCCCGCCCAGCCGAGCCACAACTAGCTTCCCCTCTCAGGCAGACTGGGACATAATCCATCCCATTTTCCACAATGACTGTAATCCTAGCAGTGTTTATTCAAGCATGGCCGTGCCACAATTAGAGCCAAGGGCTTTAAGCATCCAAATGATGCCATTGGCAGAGCTTGTGCTCCAGCGAGCGAACTGCCAGCACCTCCTCTATGGTTTGTGCAGCCTTTTCCAACCACTAACAGAAGTGCCTTAGTGTTGCCTTGAACACAAGTGGAAGAAAGGGCTTTTCCATCTCACCTCTGGCCTTGAAAGGCTCCCCTGACTCCTTCAGCACACCTTGTCTCTGGGCTTTTAAATAACTGAGGCAGCTGAATGGACCTTCTTTTTCTTCTGAAGCTTTTAAACTCTCACTCCAGGCAGAACAATCTCCTACCTGAATGCTGGGTGAAGTCCTGACCACCAGCTCCAGAGCCAGAAGAGAAAAAAAGCTTTAGTTCCTCTGGAAATTCCTCTCCATGCAGCACATAAAAAAAAAAAATCCCCTCCAAATCTGTCTCCTGCTGATGAACAGAAACCCCATCCTGCTCACGCTGGCACAGCTGGACCCCCCCGAGAGGGAGCTCCTTGCAGCCTGGCAGTGGCCACTGCGGAAGCATATGCCTCTTTTTTGGTCCATGAATTTACCCACTGAAATCAGACCTAGCCTTGGCAGTTTGGGATCAGGAAATATGATTTCATCAGTAATTCTTTCAGCTGTCTTTCCACTTGTGCCCTCCTCTTTGAAGGGATTTTTTTGCTAAGGTCAACAGCTTCCTAAAAAGCTTAAATTGAAACAACACTCCCTGGAAAATACATGGTAAAGCTACTTGTTAGCAATCTAATGCAGACAGGCCCTTTTCTTGTCCCAACAAGCTTCTAATGCCTGTTGGTGACCTGTTATATTAGAGACTTGTAGTTCCCCACTCGGGCTCCGAGTTCTCATTAATCACGGCGAGGAGCGGTGCAGGGCAGGGATGCCGGCGCAGTGCAGCGCAGCGGAGATGCTGCGAGCGGGGGCTGCTGCCTGCTGCAGGACGATGCTGGGGGACGTACCCCCCCTGAAGGCACAGCCTGCTTTGTGCTGACCAAGAAGGTTGTCTGCTGCTGCTTTGGTGGGGAACAACTGCCTTTCCTGTGCCTTGTTTCCATGTTTCTGTGTGTTTGGTGTAAGCAAGGGACTCTGAATCCTGTGTTTAACTTCATCCAAGGGGGAGTTTTTTGTTTTGTTTTGGTTTGGTTTTTTTCAGTGAAAACTGTCAGCTTTTAAGTCTTTTCCACTGCAAGCAAACTACCCCAGGAGGCTCCACTTGGCTTCTGGGATTGAGGGAAGCCAGAGAAATCGGCCCGAGGGTAATGCAGCCATGCTTAATTTCTTGTGGATGTGACAAATTCCAACAGTGAAAAATCTTGAGGGGGCATAGAAAAATCTAAGGTGAGAAATCACTGCCTAATTGATTTTGCTGTTCAGCAGGGATCATTTAGAATTGGCCATTTTTTCCAATGGCCAATAACCAACTGAGTATTTTACAAGAACATTGTATACAACCCAATTGCAGCATAGAGCAAACCCAACTAAGCCGGAACAGTTCCAGTGTCACTCTGTTGTGATATCCTCTGGGGATCGTATTCTTTTCTAGCTTTGACAAAAGAGTGATTGCTTCTAGATTTGCCAAAGCATTTCTGGATTTGCAGCATAGGCATGTCGTTATTTTGTGTAGGTGCTGATGCCCATGTGCCTTGGGCTCCCGTGCAGCACCTCGTCGCTGGC
Organism: Rhinoptilus africanus; assembly: GCA_013400135.1. Taxonomy (NCBI): domain Eukaryota; kingdom Metazoa; phylum Chordata; class Aves; order Charadriiformes; family Glareolidae; genus Rhinoptilus; species Rhinoptilus africanus. The sequence continues at coordinate 909,545 of VXBO01005138.1, forward strand.
TGGTAGCTGGCTGATGGGTGTTTGGGTGATGAGGACTCAGTGACTGGTAATTATCCGTCTCTTTGGGATGGCAGGAGCTGAATTCAACTTTTGTGGTCTCTCTTTAGGTCCTCCTAAGGCAAGAGTCAGGCATGTGCAATGAAGCTTGTTCTTTCCATTCTGTCAACGGTGAAATAACAATATCCCCAAGTCCTAACTGCTCTCATAAATTGAGTAATTGCAGTCAGGTCAGATGCAGTTATTTTCTGGAGTCCATGCAACTTTATGACTGCCTGGCAGTGACTTGTGGTGCACATGACACCAAAGCCACTACAGCATTAGATCAGCTCCACATCTGACGGAGGAACCCGGTTTCTCAGTGGTCCCAAGCATGCTGCATTTATTCCTGTTGCATTCAGATTTGTGTTGCAGCCCAAACTGCTATAATATATGTGTTACGGCTTTCAGCCTGCTGCAGGATGGGCCAGTTTGGGCAACGTGCTCTTCACCTAATTATTTTTTATGTTGTCAGATGAAAACATAAAAAGACAGGCCCTTCTTTAATATGCAATTAGGGGTCACTTTATATAGGCCATGCAATGTTAATGGAATTTAGCAGCTTGTAAACGTTTTTTAATCACAAATAATTCATTGTAATTTATTAAATGAATTGTTTTGCCATTGAGCTGTCTGCCAGTTCCATTTCTGTACCTTCTAAGGCTTGTCTTAAAGCCCTCCTTGCATTTCTCATGCAAGGATGAAAATATTCTTCTGAGGGCAGTAGCCCTCAGATGATGATGATGATGATGATGATGATTTCTTTAGTTTTAGCTTTCCTGTTTTGACTCTGATGGCTGTGTTAGTCTCATATTTCTCAGGAAATGAGTGGCCCACATCAGCTCTCCTGAGCCAAATCAGCCTATGGCTTAGATGAACCCAAACTGTCAGTCACATCATGACAAACTTTGGTCCTTCCATTGCTGGCTGTCTGCACGCAGCACTGCCAAAAAAAGCCACCCTGCCCCATGGGGCTAGGGGACTGTGCACCACCACGCTGGGCTTGGGGACAGAGGCACAGCCAGGGTTAAGGGTAGGTGAGATGCATGTATCTTAAAAAAATGTGACCATTATAAAACTCCTTGTGGGAGGGGAGCTAAACCATGCTCAGTGGTACCTTGCTTTAAGGGGGGCATCAATCTCAGACACCCCACAGGCACCAGGCAGGACTCTGCTTTTGCTCTGGAAATAAATAAATAAGATCCAAAAGCATCTATTAACTATTGACTATATTTGCTAGGATCAATCTACAGAAGCCAGGACGATGTTGGGAAGTGTCCCGCTGCTCTATTTGCACAATTGTGACCCAGCAGAGTTTGCGCCCGGCGATGCCGCAGGAGCTGCAGCCAGCCCGGAACAGCCCAGCCCAGGCCAACCTGACCGCTCTGCTTTGGCTTCTCCTGCTAGCTCCCACATTGCCTCTGCCCCAGGAGACACCGAATGCAATTCTCAGTTCCGCCAGGATTCCAGCCAGGTTTGTTGATGCTCGTGATCCATGTTTGTGTTAGAGAAATAAGGTGTGCAGCCGCCGGTTAGCCCGAGAGCACGCCACGCAGCCAGCATCAGGAGTGGGGCTCGGTCAAACCAGGGAGCCCAGCTGAGATGGAAGGGAAGAAAAACCCAACCCCACAAAAGCATTAATTTAATGTCATGCTAAAGGCCACTGATGGTGTGGAGCCCTCACTGTAGGGCTCGTTCTGGTGCTGGGCAGGAACAGCCTCTTTTATAACCTGGCTGTAAAAAATTAATTTAAAAACAGGATGTGGTCTTTATATCTCCTGATTTCTTTGTTCCTGTCATTAGCCTTTAAGCAGCAGCTCGCTGGACTTGTGTTTTAGCTTAGCTTAAAAACAGCGCGGTGGGGAAAGGTGCGAGGCAGTGGGTGACTCCTCCTGCCGGAGTGGTTACAGCCACCGCAAAAAGTGCTTGTGTCTGTCGCCTGGCACTGCGCGAGCGACGGCATGTGCCACCGCGGGGTGCAAATGGGGTCACAGGGTATGTCAGGATATTAGTACACCAGGCTGGTGTTCGCCAGGAATTGGATTTTTTGTCTCAAACTTTCTTAGCGTGCAGCTCATCTTGTGTGCTGTTAAACGTCTTCTTGCCACAGGAGCAGCGCACTCGTGTCCCCTGCCGTCACCCCAGGCAGGGCTGTGCTTCCAGTTTATGTTTCCTTTGACTGCTAAACTCTTCATTGCAAATTAATTCATAAATAATTCATTGGATGTTGCATTCTGTACTTAAAAGTTCATCCTGTAGGTGGTGGGTTGTGGGTTTTCTTGGAAGTGACAGTGCTTTTCTCTTTGCTTTTTTTTCCTTTGTTAATCGTGTGTGTGTCTGTATGTATGCAGAGCTCCCACAGCATTCACAGCCCGATGGTTCCACTACAGATATTTTAATGTCTTTATAGCAGATGATAGTTATTTTCAAATTTAGTTATTATGGTACAAGATGATTGTGTTGCAAAAAACTCTCTTTTGAGAGTGGGGTTTATTGAAATACCCAAATGCTTTTGGGAGTTGTTACAACTGGCGCAAAAATAACACATTATTCAGAAATGTGTCTTGCCCTACCCCCATGCGCACACACACTCTCTCACTCTTTCTCACACACACACTTCCCAATCAGTGGGTTATTACTCATAAGCATGCTGATACTGGAAAGCAACGAGTTGTTTTCCATCACCCTGGATTTGGCAGTCAGCTGCTTTGCAGGGATGGTTGGCAAAGGCAGGTTGTGTTAGCGGGGGTATTAAGATAAGTGTGGCTCTGTCTGGGACGACACCAGCTCTAACACTGCTTATTTCAGCCCTGGGCATTTCCCCATCACCCTGCCCCGGTCCTGAACGCATCCGGGATGCAGCATTTTGCAGCCGTTGGGGCACAGCGCAGCAACCCCCAACGGCAGCAGCTTCCATCAAATCCTCATCCCAGCAGGGCAGGAGATGGGACAAGTTGGTTGGATGAAGGAGGGAGGCTGAGAGTGGCAGCCACGCAGAGATACAGCACCACTTTTTGTGCATGTAGTGTTTCTTGTCTTTTCTTCTGTTTGTTTTTTGTTAAATCTCCTCGATCTTGCAAAACAGATGTAAAACCCATATCCAACGCGTAAAATCCTATCTCGGTCATCTTCAGCATCCTTCGGCTGGCTTGGAGCTCTCAGCTGCTAAACTCAAGCTGTAGGTAGCATTTACGCCAGGTAATGTGGATATAGCCCCCTCCCTGCCCCCCTTGTGGGTTATGCTGCTGTTTAAAATATTTCTGTTTCCTAGTGTGAGTCAGGCCGTGGCAGGGGAATAGGGCTGTTGAGGAAGGAGAGGTGGGAGCAGGAGCCCGGGATGCCGCCAACTCTGCCCTGCAGCTGTGTGCTGCAGCGGGGGGAGCAGAAAACCAAGCCAAATGAGGTTATTTCAGAGATTTAAAAGGTGTTTTGTGCTTTCCCCCTTCCTACATGCACCCACTGAATGGAGCAAAGCAGATGGTCACGAGCATTCCTCAGCGAGGAGGCAGCGGGCTTGTTTTCTGCCTGCGTTGCCGTGCTGCTTGCGAGACTGAAAGCAAAGCCTAAGAAGTAGGATTAAAAAAAACGCCCCTGTAGGTGTGAAAGGGAAAATACCACAGCTGATGTTACACAAGCTTAGTTGTGCCATGGCCTGAAGCAGAGCTGTTATGCGAAGGGCTATTCACAAACCCCAATTTTCAAAAAGTGCAGATCGTCTCAGTAATGTATACGACAATAGCCCAATAGCGTGAATCAAATACTTAAAGACTACCCACACGCTGACACTCTGCGTTTTATTCTGAAATGACTGCAGTGAAGAGTCAAGTTCTAGCTGCTGGCCAGACTGCTTGCTTTTTCTCTATTAAATGAGGCCATATAATTTTCCTCTGGGATACATTTGGCACTGGAGCTATTTAGGTCTGAACTTTTATCACTAAATTCAGGACAATTTTTCTGTTCAGTTTAAGGAGACAGGAATCAAGGTCACAGCGTTGGAGAAAAACTGTTAAAAACAGATACTTCTCATCACTGATTTCTGGGCACTGTTCATAAAAATAAAAAGAATCACCCTGATTTAACAACTGCACTTCAGCAGCAGCAACTGGTCTGTACTAGTCTTAGGCGAAAAATACAAAAACCTGGCTGCACATAAAATCTTAAAATGTTGAAGTTGTTACCATTTTAAAGAGTATGAAATGGACTCATTTAATCTCAATGATTCTTTTCTGCTTTTGTAATTCTTTTTGTTATTTGGTTTATCTTTCCTGTTCGCTATTTAGATAAAAAAAAAAAAAGGAACAATGAATTTCCTATAGGGGTAAAAAGGAAAGAAAGCAAATATTGGGAAGTACTCCTTAAAAAGTGAAAGGCAAGGTATCTGGGAAGAAACTACATTTTGATAATTTTCTCAGGAGTCAATTTTGAAAGACAAATCCTGTTTTTAACTACAGCTTCCCAGGCTTTTAAAAATGGTTACCAGTGTTGCTACCGAGTACTGCACTTTGCATGTCTAGCGTGGGGGCACTGCAAATATGCTGCTCTTAAGGCTGAATTTCCTACCTCCTCCCTGCTCAGATCGCAAGACCTTTCCAGGCGGCTGGTGAGGGATTTGCTGGGGCTGGGGCAGGACCAGTGGCCGTGGCAGTGCCGGGTGCTGCCCATGCAGCCGCGTGGAGCTGCGTCTCCTGCGGGTGTCGTGAAGTCTCTGCCAACGTGCTTCTTAACGGGGGTTAATGAATGAATTATTTCATTGTCAGCTTGCTAGAAATTCCAAATTCAGGCCAAGGACTCCAGCCGAAGTTCAGATTAAAGATGTCTTTTTTTTTTTTTTTTTTCCTAGAAAAAGTTCAAACAGCGCAAAACCCAGCAAGCAAGAGAAAGCCTGTGCATGCCCACCGGACAGTACTGACCAAACTTATTTGGAGCCCGGTAAACAGTAGCCCCTACAAACTGGTAAACAAGTATGCCTGCAGCTGGGTTTGGGCAGTGTCTCAGCTGCGAGGACCGGGCTCGTACTCCCTGTGCGCTTGGAAGGCACGCACATCTTCTCAGCCGGATTGAATTCTTGCTATTCATTCAGATAATGAGCCTCAATCAATGCCCTCATTTACTGACAAAATCCAGGGCGAACAAATTCATATTTAAAACCCAGCTCCGGCAAAATGCCCTCACGAGTGATTGCCTGGCATGTGCAGAGTCACCCAGGAGCATCTGATTAGTTAGCCAATTAAAATAAAACTGATGGATCGTTAAAGCAGCCAGAGGTTTTCAAGAAGCTTTCTGTAAGTTGGTCCATGCTGCTGGGTTTGTTTTTGGTTTTTTTTCTTTTTTAAAAATCATTATTTCTTTGCAGGCAGACTTGCTCTTGTGCTCCCTGTGCCGTGTGCAGGTGGGGGTTTGTTCCTGGATGCATGCACCCAGCTCTGATCCCACCTGGAAAACCCCGAGGTCCCGCTGGTTTGGAGCACAAGCAGCACCAGATCCCATTTACCAGCAAACGAGTCTATCCCAGAGGTTTACACCGCTCCGGCAGAACCTCAGATGCCTGCGACACCTCTTGGCTGCGAGACACGAATGCTAGGACAAGGGTGAGAAGTTCAAGAAAACTGTAAGCAAGACGGTAACACAACTTTCCCCAAAGGGAAGATTTTTTCTTTTGCTGACAACAGGTTTTCTTCCAACAGCCAGCCGCAGAGTTTCTCATTTCGCCCTCTGCAGCAGTTTTGGCATGAACATATTCAGGGACACGATGCTGTGAAATGGCTCACTAGCGTGATCCAGGCTGGCGTACCCTACAGGCATATCCTATCCGTATCCTGCACACCTATGAAAGTGTGAGGTCTAACTCATGTTTGCCATGCTCAAACAAACAAACAAAACCTTCAACATCTCTTTCCTTCTTAACAATCATTATTTTATTAATATATTTTACAAGATTGCAGTTGAAATCATTTAAATACAAATTTTTATTTTTTTATACAGAAAGTGTAATAAAGTTAAAATAGTTCCTTGTGTAATTCATAGCATTATTGCAATGCTTACAAAATTTTGCATAGAGTGTGCAAGGATTGATGTTATTTGATACAAAAAAAGCTTTATATTTTCCCACACAACCACACACATACATAAATTAAAAAGAAAAAAAGCCAAAGAAATCTGAATTTCTTAATGAGAACTGTGGTAAGACTTCAGATTCATTTTGTCCTGTTTACACGATCAAGGTCATTGGTGGTTATCAGAGTAGAGGTCAGACAAGGTATTGTACCATCACAGATGAAAACTGCTATAGCATATGGGTCATGCCTTTTATGCTGCTGCTGTAGATGAACGGGCTTTTGCTTCGACTCGCACAATGTTGTTTTGCTGTTGGCTCTACCTATGTGGAGCATGTGTTGCGTTAATATCAACAACTCTATTGGCGTTCGTGCACAAGGAAACTAATTCAAATTAAAAAAAAACAACCCAAACCCAAAGGGATCTGAGTCAGATCCAGCAGGTCAATCCCTTGCCCATTCCCAAACTACTGCATAGTGCAGCCCAGACTGAGATATGGGTTGTAGCTCGGGAAAAGCCCACACCTGGGGAGAAATCCCAGTGTGAATGCTGTCAACTGAGCCCTTCTTCAATAAACATGTAGTTGCTCAGATCTGCTCTTTATAAGGTTTCTGGCGTGCTCTTACTCTGCTGAGCGAGGGCTCATCTTAACTTCTGTGCTCGCTCTGATAACCCGCAGAAGGGACCGGAGAGTGACCTCCTCCCCGCCCCTGCCCTACCACCCGCGGGACCCGCCGAGCCCCGGTGCCAGCACGACGAGACCTCCTGCTTCACCGCATCACCAGCTGAACTCCAGCACGGTCTGCGGTGGTGCCAAGGAGCCAAGCCGGATGAGCATGTCTCCGTTTGCAGGCAGTGGCTTGAGCTCTTTATCTGCCCCCATGTGACAGGGAAACCCCAGAAGCACGAGGAGTCCCGTGGCTGTCCCTAGGAGCACCCAGGCTGGGGTTTAGACAGGGCAGCCAATTTCACAAAAGCTGCTAAACCTTTAGGGCCAAACCCTCAGGCGGTGTAGGCTTCCGGTGTCTTAAATGGAGCCAAATCCCAATTTACACCAGCTACGAGCCAAATCCTCCTGCTGTGAACAGCCCTGATGCACTGCTCCAGCCCAGCCTGCCAAGGCAGGCAGCGTGTCCTGCTGCTGTCTCTACTGTGGAGGACCTGGCCGTGGCATGGAGATAAATGAGGAAGGGTAAAGCCAATACCAGCCTCCCCCACCCCAGAGGCTTCCCAAGTGAGGCAGAGCACTGAGGTACCATCCCCACGGCATCCCCTGGGATGCTGCACAGGTATTGCCAGGACAAAGCAGCGGTGGCTTTAACAGCTGCTCAGCTGCACCTTCTGGAGTCGCTGCCGATGCCTTCAAGGCCGTTCAAGGCTTGTTAGAACAGCAACCAGCAACTACCAGCATTATTTATACCACTTAGACGTCAGATAGGTATCATCTGTAAAATCATTAATACTGTGGAAATGTTTCATTATCCGCTACATCAATACCAGCACTGATACCGAGTGCACAAGCCCAGAGGAGGACCCAGATGAAGACAAAATTATCAGGCACTGGCTTAGCAAAAAAGCTCAGTCCCTGCTCTACAGGCAGCTACCCCAGAGAAATCTAGCCGTAGTGTTGGGGGGGGGGATGGTCTTTGCAGCTAAGTGTGGGAGAAACTCTTAACAGCAACATTTTTTCATCTACAATCCAGCCTTTGATAGAAATAGAACCGCCTACAAATAATTATTCTTTTGCTCTCCAACGTGAGCCTGCCTCAAGATGTTTCAAGGACTCCGTTATGAGGCAATTTTTTTAAAAGACCAAAGAAACTGCACTGCTTTAGAAAGCGATAATGCATTTAGCCGTAGCAGGCTTCAGAACACTTTATCTCCTATCGGTGGTTAAGCCTTTTGAGTGGGGCAAAACCGTGAGAGTACAATGCAATTTTAAACTCCTGTTCCATGCAAAGATGCACATGACCTACGCTTTGCAATGGGCCTATTCCTATAATGGTAAAGGTGTTAGAAGGGGTGAGACTTTCCATTTGGGCAGGACCTGATGAAAGGCTCCAGAGAGCCCTTTTTAACCTTAGAAGAAAAAACTGTTCGACTAAGGCTGCATGGTTTTTATCTAAAGCATTTGGTAGCAGGGCACAATGTAAATGTAAAACTTGTGCGCAAATTTCTCCTTCTGATATTTTTCTCTTGCTGGCAGAGAGAACAAACCCAATAAACACAAGACAAACATACAATTACATATTGCTTCACAGTGGACATAGCTTTCCTCTTTTTTAACACAGGTTAAAAATTAACAAAAACTCCATCCGTGGAGATGAGTTGCGTCAAAGGAAATCTGGCTTCCTCTGAACAGGCAGCCTGCTGCTACCCACCGCTGGCAGAAAATCCCAGCCACCGGTGCTAACTTTCCTGCAGGAATTACACTTGTAGCAAATTAATTTTTAAGGGACTCGCACCTCTACAGTGACTCGGATGGGAAATCTCGGTGGTGCACTCTGATCGTTTTCTTCGCTTCAGATAAAAATCCTGCAGCTTTAAATACCCATCTCTTCCAGTATAAAGAAAGTGTGTCGCTTTTCACAAGGGCACAATACAATTCAAGTGGCAGGATGAGAGAATCTGAAACGATAAAGCCTCAGGGCTGTATATGCATAACCATGGGCTTCTCAACCACAGCAGATTTAAAAGCTTTCTAAATACAAGCTATTCGCTATAATTTCCATCCAAGCCTCAAGCCACTGTGGTTATTGTGGACGGAAACACCACCCTAACAATCTTGAACAGCCCAAGCTGTAAGTGGTTTCAGTGACAGTAATTCCACTGTGCACCATGAAAGATGGAGCATAATTGCTACCATATTTAGTAAAATGGATGTTATTAATTTAAAGCATAATAGTGTAAACAGAGAAAGAAGTCTGCTGCATTACTGTGATTAGACTGATGTCTCTTGCCATTTCTTCCCTCTCCCTCCTACTTGCCTTGTTTAATTCACTCCACTCTTGCTTGAATAATCTCATCAGCGCCATGTCAGCGTTTAACCCTGCTCCGCTCACAGCCGCAAGCTCGGCGACATCAGCTGTGAAAACACAGCAACTGCTGTGCAGAATTTACCTGAAAGTCCTCAATTTCACCTTAGTGTCTCTGCTTCGTGCAGGTTTTGGGTTTTTTGGGGGAGTATGCGAGATGGAGAAGCGACACAATGGGGACTGGGGTCTGCTGGCCACCTGCACGCAGCCCGTGTGTGGCAGGACACCAACCACCCACGTATTACACAGCGATTTCAGATCTGAGGAAAAAGGTTGAAACGGGGAAAACGGCAATGTTGCCAGGATTACATCCTTAACAGCAATGGCAATAAAAAGATTGGTATTTTCACATTCAAAAAAGCACTAACCCAGCGCTTGGCAAGGCTTTGCAGGAACGCGCCCTGCACTGGCTGGGGTGAATGCTGGATGATGGCATTTCAAAATCTAAAATGTCAGCCATAAAAAAAAAAAAAAGGAAAAGAAAAAAAAAAAAGAGCACAGCCTCTAACTTTTTTTTTTGTTGTTTTTTGCTGTATGCACTTTAAAAATGAAATCATTACGGCACAGCTACTCTTCTTCACCGAGCAGCTACTGGAGTTCCCGATCTGCTAATGCTTGAGTGCAGGTAAGTGAACAGCCAGGAGCATTTCCTCAGTTTATTTATACCTTCATCCCAAGATGATGTCTTTTAGCATTCTGGGTTATTTCTTCACATTTCAGACTTCAGGCAACCTTCCCCTCTGCACGCATTTAAAAGTTTTTTCACATTATTTCCTTTTCTCCCCATTAACGAAGTTAGAGTCACTTTACTCTCTCAAATGCAGCTTTACGGTAAACCTGTATTTTTCCTGCCCAGGTTGAAAAAGCACCATTAAAGGTGATGCATTTCAGGCGTGAGGGCAACCAGGGAAGGGATGAATTTCTCTAAGTCTTTGGTCTTTGTCTCACTCTCTTTTGCAACGTGAAACTTAAAGCCATAACAACAGGTAGAAAGAAAAGTGGCTTTTGTTGTAAACACATGTATGTCAGCATGTGTGTATATATATATTTGTGTGTGTGTGTGCACATCTTATGACAACAAAAGCTAATTTCCTTTAAGAACAACTGTATTTGCAAACTGGGTATGATGTGAACTAACCTGACATCTTCACAAATTCCACAGGAATCTCTTTTTAACCTTGGAGCAATTTCTAGAGAGGTTTTTTTTCTTTACACATAATTTTGCTATACCGTGTATTGCAAATGGGATTTTTAGGCGTATGCCTTAAACTTTTTTGTTTGTGCAATGTGATGGTTAAAGGGGAAATAAACCCACCCCACTTAAAATACAGATGTTTGACAGCACATGACTGTGATAACCTAATACAAATCACTCTTCTACATACTTAGTTTTCGAAAAATGTGAATCTAGGAGAGGCCTTATGCATATTTTAGATGTTACTGGCTTCCCCTTTTGATGACTTCCTTTAGTGTTAACATGTCTTTGTACTCCTAAGCTACCCATTTCACTGACTACTGGGTAATATACTTCAAAAAGTGTAAAAAAAAAACCCACAGAGAAACTTAGAGAATGGATACAGCTGTAGAGTCAGTATTAAGAGCTCTGCTTTTGCTAATGGCAAAGTCTTTTTTCTTTAGAAAACCTGTCCTGACTCACCTACGATGGCAGAAGGCTCATACCGTACATATGGACAAGGTACAGGTGAGCACTGGCAGTCATTTTCCTGACTGCTTTCTCAAGTGTTACATTTAAAGCAAATTTAACAAGGTCTCAAAGCCCTATAAAGATAAGAGTTGTGATACATAAACGCATTTATGAATACTGCAGTATTCATGGTTGCCTTGGGTATATGGACATTAGGATCAGAGTCCCACAGTAGCGTTTCCATGGGTTCCAGTGCTCCCAGCTGCAACGCAGCCCTGCACTCAGTGCGGAGTCCGGGCTCGGTCCCACAGCCCCCTCAGGGGCTGGCGGTGCTTCCACTGCCCTGAATTGTCACCATCCCAGCTCAGGATGCGAAGTTACTGGCATCTCGGTAGAAACAAATCCACCATCCACCCCAGCCTTGCCTTGGCATTAAGAGGTAAAAATAAACTCCGGTTTGAGACAAACTCCATCTCCCCAAACAGCAAATGCTCAACTGAACTAAACAAAGAAATACACAAACCCTTGTTCAATTTTGGCATTTTATCCATGGCAGGTAGAGCATATGGATGAAATTCCAGCCAGGGAGGCTCTAATTTAAATGGACTCAGGGAAACCCAACCCATACAGGTACAGAAACTGAGAGATTTCCAGGCAAGGCAGGAGGAAAAAGGGACTCTCATGCATTTGTCTCGTCCAACAGGTGAGTCCGTCACTCCACAACAGCCCCCAACAACAAACTGTGAAACACGAGATAGCTAGATGCGTTTCCATGCTGCTTTTTAACCAAAAGGACTGTTTTTTCCCCTCCGGATCATGGACACGCAGTCCCATTTGCTCTGGTTTGCCACTTACTGAACGGCAGGGGACTAATCATACGGCCAACACAAGCACAAGCAGCATCATCTGAACTGTCATCTTAAAAGTCAAGTGGGCTCAGATGATTTACAAGTCTCTATACAGATTCAATCTTTCTAGCAACAATTCCTTGTCTTTCGACACAACATCTAATTTTATGCTTTTTAATATAGAAACATGACTGTAAAATGTATTGAAGCCACTAGAGTTCCTTTGCGTAGACGTAATTAAGGTACCCTTTGTTCACCTCAGAGAGGCATTTGTGGTGGTGGCACCGATGCGTAAGGTCATTCCCTAACAGCCCCCCCATAGAAATTCATACCAAAATAAATGGCTGAATGTCCTTCAGCACTTTCATGGCCTTCGTGATAATGAGAAGGTGATAACCTTATCCAACAGCCCAGCTGAGAAAACCAGCCACTCCAAATTAATTTGTTGGGATGGAAATCCTCAGCAGAGCAGCCAGAGGGTGCACAGGGATGAGGATGGAGCCACTGGCCATCCTCAGATGGGATACCGAGCATGGAAATCGGGGTGCAGCATCCCTGCTGGGTCCGTCCCCGCGCTCAGCCCTGCCTTTCTCACCAGCATGAATGCTCTCAGGGATGGGAAAGTTAATGCTGCTCGTTTTCTGTACTGGGTAATCTTCCTGCTGCACGTGTCTTCACAACTGCTCACACAGGATTTGTTTATGAATTGGGCCGTGCTTGCTATAAGGTTTGTGATGGGTATTAAATGAAACAAGGCAAAAAAAATCTACAGTAAATGTAGGACTATGAATGGGACGTTGGTTGTGGTCCCAGAGGTAACGTACACAGTATTTTGCTATATTTAACATGGTAAAAAAAAAAGTCTGTATCACTCTAGGTGCCCCTATAGTCTTAACACATTTCATTAATATCTGTTTTAAGTTGCACAACCAGTTCCCAAGACACCCTCCTGTCCCTCCCCCCAAATAAACTAGTTTTAATAACAAGATAAATATGATGTGCTTCTCCTTGCTGAGTGCATTGACTTAAGGCATAGGCACAATTCCCCTCTTTGAACAGAGATGGTATAGTCCTGTGTCCCAATACAATTGTTATCCTGGGTGACCCTTTGCATTCAAACGTTGACTCAAGACAATATAATTACAGGAATCATTCATTAACAAATAGTTTGAATTCGTTAATTAACCAGAAAGCATAGCTGAAATAAAAGTAGATCATCCAATCCTCTTTCAGGAATAAATTTTATGGGACTGCTGCTTTGTTAGGCAGCAACACATCTTATCTAAACTCCATCGAAATCTTTCCTTTAAGTCCAGCCAGTTTTGGATCAAGCCAGAATTGTTCATGTAAAAGAAAAATAAATCAAACCCTGGTACTCTCCAGACCACAAGAAAATACGTGTAAATCTGTAAAAAAGCAATGGGCTAAATTCTTTCTAAATATTTCTGTCAGCTACATTTGATCTTGAAGATCGCTTGAAAAATACCAGCGTTGCTTAGATAGCACTAGGGATGGGCACAGATCCGTCATATTTGTACATGAGGTAATATTTTCAAAAGCATCTCAGTGGCTTAGAAACCTTGCTGTCCTCATGAGACTTACTGTGACTTGGACACTTCTGCAGTAATTAGTACCTTTTTTTTTTTCCCCCAAGGATTTTTGCATGCATGTGTATGCAATTATGGGCCAGAATTCAACGATCAGGGCTCTTCTCATTATTTTTCAAAAATTGAACTGTGGAAGTAATATTACCAGATCAGATTTCACATTTTATCCTGCCCATAAGTGACTCCTAGACTTTAAAATAAGGAAAAATGCAACCATGAAGAGATTCAACCACAGAGTTTTGGGGTCTCAAATTCTAGAGGAACCAGCACCCAAAGCCATTGCTTTCCAGTCATCTGGCTTTGTCACAATCTTTACAAATCTTTTTTAAAAAGTCTGTTTCATTGTCAGCATCTCTAATATTTGCAGTCTCCACCAAATCTAAGTGACCTTGGACTGCGTATCCTGAAAAGAAAGGTGACAAAAATTCTGGCATAGCAGCTACATGACACACCCAATTTGTATGATTTTCTTGGTTCCTGTGGGTAGAATAGGTAATCTTCTCTGTTCCTATAGGTATTAGATCTTAAATCTTTGCACCTTGACACCAAATCTTTTCAAAATTAAAGGTGCTAATGGAGAGTGTGTAGGGTGATCCAGGACACCTGTTAAATAAGGAGGTTCAGGATTTTTCTATTTAGTTCAACTTTCACATTTTTTTTCCTTCCAAGAACTAAATGCAATGCCAGTTTTGTTAGCACAGTGATGGCTTTAGGTTAGGGTTAGAGTTGATGCGTCACCTCTGAATAGCACAAGGCATCCTTGGCCATGCACAGGCAAGTCTCAAACCCCTTCAGAAAAATACATGATTATTCCAGGAAAAAGATCTGAACTTTTTCTACTGGCCAAATACAATCCATCTCCCCCAAAAGGGAGCCATGCTTCAAGTGAAAGTTAAAGACTGTAATTTAACCTCCGGTATCTTGGATCACTCTAAGTGATCAGCACAGCACATCTGGCTATTTTACTGGGGTTGGTTTTTTTTTTATTCATGCCACTGATTTAATGGTGCAAAAATAATCAGAGATGCTTCTCTTCCCGTTGTATGTTGGTGGGTCTACATCGGTTCCAGGGTCTCGCCTAGCCAGCAATCCCATTGCTCTGAGAACATGATCAAAAACGAGGGGTGATCATTAGACTATATTAATACAGAAGGGTCCAGGGGAGCATCAAGTCCAATTCAGCAGATTGTACCAGTAAATTTTGGTGTGGGAAAGAGAAATGCTACACAAATGTAACAGGGTCACCCTGGGATTCCTTGTACTGAAACATCATTTTACACAGAGGATATATATATATATTTTATATATATATTTTTATATATATATTCACACACACGCGCGCGCACACACAAAAAAAGTCTTTGATAGGCTTTCTGTGTTCTAGTAAAAATAGTTGGCAGCTGCAATCTGTGAGACCAGAACTGGCTTTTGTGCTGCCTGCGATGCCCCACTGCACATTGTCTCTCAAAGGCAGACGCTTGTATTTATCTGGCAGGTCGAGCTAGCGCCTGCCTGAGACAGAAATAACCTCCCATTGGGACACACACAGAGCTCGTAGATTTTTTGCCTGGACCCTGCAGAAGAGGAAGATCCTTGAGGCAAGTTAGGTAGTTTGATTTTTGCAGAATTCAACGTTATCTGAAGTCGGAGGGGGGAGAAAGAGAAACAGAGAGAGAATTAGTGGAGAGCTGTTATTTTTGTGTTTAAAGAAGCTTCCTTTGGACAACTCAGCTGCTGCAAAAACTGGGTAGGTGAGTGTATTGAGATGGAGGAGTTTGACAAATCTAGGTGAGCACATGATGCGCCAGTACCATGAGCCACCGAAGACCTCCAGTTTGTTTCTGCTAATCTACCCACCCTGGGTTTTTTGGCTCAGAGCTTCTTGGGGCACCTCCGTGTTTGGGTTAACCCAACCAGCGGTAGGTACCACGCTGCTCGGTGGGGAGCCCGTATGGTTCACGTCCACATGACGACTCTGCACCTCCACTGGGACTTCTGGCACTGCGATCCCACTGACAGTTATGCTTGTAAGCTCACAGCACTCACTTTTATGGGTATTTTATGTATATGTGTAACACTTTTATGTATATTAAAAAGAACTTAAATGCTGCCACAGCCCTGAATTTCACCTTGTAAAACAGAACATAAAAGTGAACATGTGGCAGCTCTTAAGACACTCAGCAGCTACAGGGGAGTGCTCTAACATCACGAGAAGAGCACAGTAAGATAACCAGCACACCAGGATATTACTGACAGTATTTGCTCTTTTCTTGCAATTACACTGAGAGTCTCCATTTTTAGTATCCAACCATCTGATCTCCTGAAAGACACAGGTCAATATATGCATTTTAAAGTCAAATTAGTGTTAAAAACATTAATACAACTGCTTGCAGTAGTGAAATGCCTTGGATTTCAATTGTAGTCTATTAGGTAGGGGGTTTTTTTGGGGTTTTTTTTTGGTTATTTTTGTTAACACCCCTGATCTGGGTTTGGAATGTCTTAAAATGCCAATGTTTAGAAATAACAGGAATTGCAATAAAAGTACCATTTTATTTATAACACCTGATAGTAAGATAGGAAAATGTTAGCTTATGTTGGAGCCCTGTTGCTGGGAGGTTTGTGTTCAATGGGAAACTCCTGCTGAGGCTCTCGGTGGGCTCCCCAGTGGGAGCTCCTCAGTCACACTTTGTTGTCTTCCTTCATTGTGGTGGGCAGAGGGGACGGGAACCATGTGCTCGTGTATTTTTGAGACACCGGGAGAGGCTTAACTCAACACCTTTTTTACTTTTGTTCTGTGTCATCAGTTTTAGTTATTCTCTCTTCCTCTTTGGAAGTTTCCCCAGTGCAACAACCTGTGGCTCCTAATGTTCCCTTTCTTTCCAAAATTAAATCATCAGCTACAAAAGCTTTTCAGATCAGTAACTGTGAATTAAGCTCTTCTTATAGAAAAATGTATGATAAAAGATTTAATTATGTTGGCCAAGTAAATCTTGTTTTAAAGTGACAAGGAAACAAAGAATTTAGGAGCACTGTGTATTTTACAGCCGCATAAATCTGCCTGAACAACAGATGCTATTATCCAAGCACTTTAAAAATAATGAATCAGCCTTTGCCACAGAGTGAGGCTCGTTTGCATGTGATATGTTCAATCACTGCTAGCAGAAAGTAGGCTAGGAAGGGCCTGCTTCACCAGTGCCTTCTCACCAGCCTTTCCGATGGAGCGGGGCTCACTGACTCAGAAGGCTACAAATCTGCAGGGGATCTGTACCTCGGTTTGTTTTTGCTGCAAGACGTGACGTCCTTCGCTTACCTCTCCATCTTTGGATTCCAGCCTGAGCTCTGTCCTGCACGTGGCTTTCAAGCTGCCGGCCTCGGCGTTGATCTCGATGCCTTTTGGAGCCTCCATCACCAGCGCGCGCGTAGGCGACTCCAGTCTGTAACAGAGAGGGGAGTTAGAGCAGCCGGTGGGTTGAATATTCACAGTTAATCCCTGCCCATTGCATGGCACCTTTGGCCCTGCTGAGGATCAGAGCCATGCCTGGTTTAGCCAGTGGAAAGCATTCATGCATAGTGTGGTAAAACACATCAAAAACCCAATCTGCTAACACTTCACATCAACTTTGCTGTGCTGTGAATGTTGGGACAAGATGTAAGGTGCAAGAGCTTCCCCCATGATCAACTTGCTCATATGCAAGATGTGAGGGCATGGAAGGGTTTAAGGGCATAAGGAAATCAAAGAAAAAAAAAGGGCTGAAGACCCTAATATTCCTAGTCTCCATTCCTACACTTACATCCCACTGCTCACAGCCTGTCAGTGCTTTGACCCCTCCTAACCGTGGGTACGCCACACAGAGACATGACAACCCTGTCACGGCACTGGCTAACAACAAACAAACCTTTTAGTTCAGGCAATTGGGCTTAATGCTGTAAGATGCAGAAGCGCAAGGTTCAGTCTTGCTTGCTGATTATCCATTTATAGGTCTTGTAGTATACTTGTCTCTTTTTTATAATACAGTATCTTATTGCCTTCTGTATTGAAAATGATAATAAAAACCAATTCTCCCTCTTTGGGAGGGATATTCCTCTTTGTGAATATCCTCTTAGTTGATTTGATCACCATTTGTTTACCATACCATCACAAAATCTAGACTGTGGTCTTCCCCAGGTGAAGCAGGCAGGGGGAGTGGAACAGAAACCCTTCTGCCTCGATGGCTTTCAGTAGACAGCAGTGACCAACCCTCCATGGTTTTGGGCAGACAGCAGTGACCAAATTGAAGGACCAGGGCAGCACACAACCCCCAAGCTCACTTGGGCAGCTCTTAGGATTCACTTGCATCACTGCAGCGGCACTTCAGCTGTTTCTCTGCTCTTCATATATAATCATTTGTGCAGGTAAGTATATTCTTAAATGGACTCCTGCTGTACTGAGACAACATTACAGGAGACCGAGGGAATTCAGCTGTATTTATTGCAGCCAACAGTTCAATAAAGCAAAGGCACAGTTCCCTCTGTGTGGCACTTTTCAAGTTATAACTTTCCCTCTTGTTGATGTCTTCATATTGCTGCTTTTTGAACACCTTTCCCTCAAGACCCCAGACTCATCTGTAATTTCCTGGCTGACTCAACTAAATCTAAATTTCAGGGAAGAACTGAGGCAGATGCAGCCCAAGGAGTGAGCGTGGCCTCATGGTTAGCAGCCTCCGCACAATCTTCCTGAGCTGCTTTTTGTTTGCTCTCTGCAGGGAAGCTACATCTTACATAAACCTTCTTCTGATCCCTCCCCTGGTATCACCCTTTGGCTCGTCCCTGTACGAGGAACCTAAGGTTAAGATGCTGCTACTTGCTTTTTTTTTTTTTTTACCTGGTTGAATTGCAGATTGCATGGAGGAGAAAAAGCTTGCAAAGAATGAGTGACGTTAAATAGTGCTACCTGGCATATGATTCCCTCTGACCTTCCAAGTGACTTTCCAATATCTGTTAGAATTTCTTTATGGTAAAAATAGCCACAGCACAGCGCCTTAGGGCTCTGGCACAAGCACTCTGGTGGTTGTCATTATAGTGGCTTAACACGCTGTCTGCCCCACATTTTCCCTGGAGATTTCTGCACAGGGATACAGGATACTCTCATCCTTGGTGGTGCAGCTCACAAGCTGGTATCTACTCTGAAAAATGAAGGATGCTCTGCTTGCAGTAAGTTGCCAGGATCCGAGCTGCAGTGGCTGGGATGCAGGCACACATTCCCTCCTGCTGCCTCTGCTCCACAGGCAGGATCCTCCGGAGGAGAAGCAGAGAGCTGAGGCCAGTAATGTCTTAAGTCACTGTAGCTAAATTCACCAGAGGATGTGTCCAAACCCCAAGACAGCTGAGCTAATCTGAAGATAAAATAATTCCTAAGAACCATGGCCAGGTGACTCTTCAGCTCTCCGACATCCCAGTGACTCTTCAATCTCTTTGATGTCTTGGCTGTCTCAATGTATTTGTTCATCTGTTAATCTTGTAGCCCTTCTGCACACTGAGAAATAAATCTTGTAAGTGCAAAACAGTGTTCAGACACCACAGGGCAAATGCACTCATTTGGAGCAGCAGCAGCTCTCAATTCTTGCCCTGTACCAGAGCAGCCTCCCAGTCCCCCACCAGTGATTTACCGGGGAGTGTGGAGAGCTGGGAAATGGGTGAATGTCTTCCCATGGTGGGGGGGGACCTTCTCCTTCCGTATCTTCCCCTGTGCACAGAGGTCCCCATAACATCAAACTGTGTTAAATTCATGCTTTGAACAAGCCACTAAGAACCTGAGTGTCCACTAGATAAGGCTGTCTCAAAGTTTTATTCTCTTTTCATATCTAACAAAGTGGCTGAGTTGTCCTCCCTCCTCCACCCAACAAAAACCAACAGGCAGGATAACGGCATCTTACAAACACTGATGAAAGCCGATGCAATTAGACACATCCTACTCTCTACAGAGCTTCTTGCCTTGCAGAGGCACAAATGACACTCTCGAGCACTTCCCGATAGCCCGTGGTGTAACGTGGGACAAGCACTCGACAGTGGGGCTTCGCTGCTGCTCCGTAACCCACCCCACTCCCTTCAGCACCAAGTGGGATTTTAAAATTAGCTGAGCTGACCCCCACTCTGTCATCCCACATCACCAGCTCAGACAGCTGCAACCCTGCTGAGATGCTGAATTAACCAAAACCCCATCCCTTTAATGTTAAAAACAACATTGAAGCCCAGGGTGGTTTTTTTTTTTTTACAACCTTAAAAGTAATGGCAATGAGTGCAAGTACTGTAACGGCAAAGTGCAGCTCTTCCAGTGATGAGAAACTTGGGCTTGCAGCCCACATGGTTTTGTACCTGTGCCATGGGTTTGGAGTCTGACTCTTCTCTCTCTTACACATTCGATACTGGTGTAACTCCATTTGTTTGCATGGGACTCTTGTCACAGTTTACCCTACTGTAAACGAGGACAGAAAGGTCTTAATAAAATTTTCCTTAGCGTTTGAGGGGCATACGATTGAAAGGGATTTAATTTGATTACTTTCTGATATCCTGAATGAATCCCCGAGACACCCGTCTTTACACCAGGAGCTGAAAAATCTACGCAAAGCCAGAGAAAGCAGTTGAGGAGTTTATGCTCTAGAGGGTTTGAGTAATGTTTACCGAATACTTTCATTTGAAGCAAGTGTTTAAGAGACACTCTGCTTTTAAACCTAATTCTGTCTTCCAGAGCAGAACCAATTTGGAGACTAATAATGAAAGAAAATGATTTAGCGATGAACAGATAATTTGTTCAAAATCAACATTTGTTTTCCAGTTGATACTCTGGAGCTTTCAGGAGGATTCACATCTCCCGGTCAGGTGTAAGCCCATACTTACAGCAGTAGGCTGGAAAGGTGGCCGCATGAATATAGATTGTTTCATTATTTGCTCCTGCTCTTGAATTTTCCATCCCAGCAATTGGCACATAAGCCCTTTTTATTGACCATGGGTGCTGCTTATTTTTGCTGTTTGTATTTCCAGGACCAGAGTCTGACCTCTCTCACAGAGCTGGGCAAGGAGGGTAAATTCACCGCAGAGTGAATTCCGCACTCCACAGAGTTACAGCTTGCTGAATTCAGGACCGAGACAAAATACTGCCATAAAATTGCTCCTGTCCCACCTACAGTCTCCGAGGAGGTGGACGAAGAGACAGTCTCCTGTCTGGGTGACTGCCCACAACACGAGCACCTCTCCTATGGATCCCAGGGTGTCATGTAAGCCCAAAATTTTAAAAGACACAAGTAACAGGATTTTCAGAACTATCAAAGTACCCAGGTTCCACTTATTACAATGGGTGTTAGGTACTTTTGAAAATCCCATTGAGCACCTAAATGCCATAACAAATCTGACCCTTAATCTCAGTTCTTAGTTCTGCAACAGAGGTAGCAGCACTTCCCTACTCCACGGGGAGGATGAGAAGATAAATATATTAGTGGTTGTGAAGCAGTTACATACTGTAAAAACTGAGGCCAGGTAAGTACCATAGCCAAAGATAGATGGCTGGCAGATGGATAACTGATCTTTCCAAAGCTGCAATATTAGGTTCTTACCTTCATCAAAAATACTGTTAGTCTTGTTCCTCCCACTGAGCACACTCAGCTGCACATCACGCTGTGTGAGATGATGTATGCAGGGGAAGCCTTTCTCCAGCTCACCATGCTTAATGGACAGTGCTAAATGTGCCTCTTAAGCCCTTTTACTCAAACCTATCACCGAAGCATCTCACATTTTACAGAGAGGTGATGGCATGCGTGCATCTCACAGTGAACCCCTCTCCTGCTGTCGCTAGAAATTCTGTGCTTCTGGGAATCAACAAGGGAGCACGATTTCCAGTGCCATCCCTGCTTTGCTTTGAAAACTTCAGCAATAATTTAAAGGAGGTCAGCATATGAGTTTGTATTGTGGTTTCAATGAAGGATTGTTACTTACCCAGATTTCTAGTTTTCATTTCCTTCATCATAAACAGTCACATTAATCACTCCAATACCATGGATTATATTTCCTTCTTGTCCCTGTCCTCACCCCCTCCAGGATAATACATCTTTTTCCTTACTATTAGGAACAGCCTTTTGAATTTGGGTGGAAGAGAGGATGTTACAGATGTGAGGGCAGTACCACCAGCAGCTAGGGACTGCTGACGTGCTTCCAATAAAATGAACATAGTTCCCTTAAAAGAATAAAGTTTAATGTGAATAGTACAGGGGGAAAAATATTTGCCCGGGTCCAGTATTGATGCAAGTAGGACTTGCAACTCGTAGCTGGTACCAAAGGCTCAGGACAGCAGAAGGATGATCCTCAACACATGAAAGGACTTAACGTCAACTGGGGACCTATTGCTCCCACGCTGCCACTTCTAATTTTTTTTTACAAGGAATGGCCCCAAGCTTCAGAATTTCTTGCCCCCAAACAGGGGATTTTTCTGTGTGGGGCACAAAGTTTGCTTGCAGTATGGACATGGAAAGAGTGGTTTACTCACAGGAGATGAGGAGCATATGATGCAGCAGTGTGGGAAAAAGAGTTAATTTAATTTTGCTTAGAAACCTCTGGACTGAGAATAGAGCATGTATTACTGCAGCTGTAGCCCATTATTTCTAATGACTCTAATTATTTCTTATGGTATCCATCTGACCAGCTATAAGATTTCACATTGAGCATAAAATTAGCCAATGTTACCACTGTGCCTGCTTACATCTCATACAATTGGTAAATTATGCTAGCAAGCAAACGCAGAGCTCCATCAATTTGCCGGTAATGAACCAGTATCTCAGGTTGAAATTTGTTTTCACTTTTAACTCCCTTGTTTCAATGAAATCAATGGGATCACACACTTCAAGAGACTTATACTTCTGACTCCATTATTTGTGTGTTATCTTATATATGCATCTATTCATAGAAGAAAACACAATACTTTCCCCCCTATTAACTGGAAGTTGATTAGCTTTTACTGAATTGCAAAGAAACAATGTTTAGTGTCTAGTTCTAGAATGTTTTTAAACTTTTTTTTAATTTGTCTTACCCTTGCTTGTATTGGAGCAGAAAAAGTTTGGGAGGAGGAACAACGGGTTGGGTTTAGACCCACCTGGTAAAAAATCTCAACCGATCCTAAGTTCAAGCAAAGTCTTGTCATCTCCCAAAAAGCCAAAGGCTCTTCCCTGAGCTCTACTCTTCATCACTAGATTTCCTTCCTACTGGAAGGCAATGCCATTTCAGGAGAACAAAATGAGCTAAAATACGCAACAACAGCGAGCCTAATATAAACCAGGGAAGAGCAAAAAAGGGAGCTGGGTAAAAATGGGAAAAATGCACAATGTCTTTTTCCAAGATACCATGATTTTGACAAACTATGAAGTACACGGCACAGCACAAAAGCAGCAAGTACTGAGAGCTCACAAGAGATCATCACTAATAGATCATCACTAATAAGAAAAAATGTATCCCTCTTATTTATTGCCTAGCATTGACATAAATCTTGTTTTCAATTACATTTTAATGAAACACACCAATTACTGTTTGAATGGGGACATCTGATTACAGTCTCAATCAACAGAAATAAATCTTGCTTATGGAAGGTTTCCAGGATATTTTCTTTAGGAACATTAATTACAGAAGTAAACAGGGATATATTATTATCATGTCATCCAATTGTAAATCCTGCCTATCACTGTAAATACTGTTTAGTTTGACAGCGTGGATCACCATGAGGTTCCCAGTGTTTATGCTGCAAATCTAGTACATGACAATTCCAGTGCAGCCATACTCTGAAGCAGATTTTTATGACTGGTGGTCCAAAGCCTCATGTAATTCCTAATATGATCTAGCTGACAATGAAAGAAAATTCTTTCAGCTATCATCCACACACCATGGTTAATTCCTAAGGAAAATCCAGTTAAACCTGTCAGAGACCTGACAGGAACAGAGGTCTAATGATGCTTTATTGGAAATTGCAGTTTTCTAATTGAGCTAGAGATAAGTCTGCTTCAAATGGCAAGGGGTGCAACAACGTGCTTCTCTGTATTTGGGTAATGCCGACCAAAGAGATTTTGTACAAAGCTAAGTCAAGAGAAAGAGAAAAAGGAATTGAGAAAATAATATGAATTACCTTTGTGGTTGCATGAACAGACCTGTGTGGACTCTGCAAGTGCTGCAGTCCCCAATGGATGAAGGAACGGGCCAGAGTGTGTGTCTGCAGGCACCTGTGTGCTTGCTCCATCCTCCCCTCGATGTGCTGCATCCAGTCCTGACCACTTCTCCCTGTTCAGGTCTGCTAATTCAATCTCAAGCGAATGCCTTACATCTCATTTTATAACTTTCCTTTTCTCTCTCTCTCTCTCTTTTTTTTTTT